>CAWUDS030002328.1:0-33848 GCA_963859935.3 Lathyrus sativus | reverse complement strand
ACCCTTTATTCCATTTTCATTTGTTTAGGTCGATGAAGAGATTTCTATTCCTCTTTGTAGAAGTTGGATTCTATTCCTCTTTTGTCATTGGACCCTTTATTCCATTTTCATTTGTTTAGGTCGATGAAGGGGATTTCCTTCGATTCTCCGTCAAATTATTTATGAGAAATGAAGGATCCGAGACCGACTTTTTTTCCTCTTTCTCACTTTCCGACTTTATTTCACTTCTATCTTTTTGGTCGATGACGAGACCTCCGTAAACCGTTATTAAAGTCAAACTATTGATAAATGATGTTGGATCTGAGACCACCTTCTTTCTCTCCTCATTTCTTCACTTTCGATTTTATTTCAACTTTTTGGATCGATGAAGTCTTGCATCCGCAAGCGTCGGATTTATTAGAGTTGATAACCTTTCCGATTTCAAATCTATGGAAGATGACCATTTGGGTCATTTTCTTTACTTTGGGATTGCGATAGGCTACCTTCGATTAATCGACATTTTTTTTACGGTTAAGACGAGATCTCATTCTTTTGTGTCCCGATTCAATCCACTAACCAATTGACGACTAACTTTTATTTTTTGTCAATTATTATATTTGTTGATGTTTGTTAATAATAATGGAAAAGAAAGTAGAAAACAGGATTTGAGGAAGGCCCAGTTGAGCAGCCCGTTAGGGTTTGGCTGTTGGCTTGTTATTAAAGGAGGAGAGGAACCGATGGAAAAAAGAGGAAAGACTACTGTTCACTACCCCCTCAACCCTAATTTTTCACTCGCCGATATCGTCTTTAGATAAACGGCGCCGCCCCTTGTTATCTTCTTCCCAACCAAGACGATAACCCCTAAAAAATGTTCATCATCCCCATTAAACCATTGTTTTCGTCTCCCCCTTCAACAATCATTAAACCCTAAACATTCCTCCTTGTAAAAAGAATCCTCCACCGATTTCCACTTCCGTTACTATCTTCAATCAATGGAAAACCCTTCTTCCTCCGCCATCAAAACACCTTAAGCCGATCACATATCCTCTTCGGCTTCCGACACAACAACAATAAAAATTCATCGACGTTGCGATTTCGTTTTAGCAATACAACCTCAACTACACCAACATCGATGCAACATCTTCCAATCCCGCACAATTTTGACCTGGCAAAAACGTCGACAACGCCACGCCTCCGTTTGTAGTAGCAGCGAAACGATGATCTCACTCGCTTCTTCAAATCAACTTTGATTTCGTCAGTTCCGAATTCACTAAGTGCTTGCTATGCTGTTTTGATTTTTTCTATTTTTGTACAAGTTGTGCATTCGAGACAAAATTTGGATCTAAAAAACGTTTTTTGAAATATGGATTCAAAGTGTATAGAGCAGCAGGTCATCAACAACAACTTGAAGCAAGAGCCGCAGCTACCGACATCAACACCGATGCACTCAAGCTAAACATCACATTAACTCAGCTAAAATCTCAACAAGGTCAAAGGACTTCATCAAAACATTGCCAAAGCAACTCAACATTTGATCGCTGACCTTCAGAGTTCAGTTGGTAATGCTACCTTAAAATTGTTAATCGTGATAAGTATCCTGTCATGGCGTGTTTATAGTTTTGAATTCTAACAGCTTCTTAAAGCCATTTGAGCTATTACTTCTGGTCACTAATTGGTACTATATTTTGGATGATATATTGTTGTTCAAACTGCTGTGTATAATAGGTAGCTGGTTAAAGTTCGATTTCAAGTCCCGTATGATATTTTTATCTTGCCTGCATCGATTTCAATCCAATTACTTTCTGTATGTGCTGAGTTTAAATGTGATAGACATAGCAGTTTCTTATAAATGTTTTAGTGCTGTTATTGTTTTAGTAATGTTTTGAAGTTAACGAATGGTTTGAGGTTTATGTTTATGTCAAATTCTGAGCGTTGTGGTCAGTCCGTGTTGAAGGCTATGTTTACGTAAGAGAGAATAAGACTTCATTTTGAAAACTTCAAAGCCATGAGCCAGAATGATGTCCGGATAACAATCAACAACACACGTTGGCTTTCTCGGTTTCCTGAAGTATTCAAGAGTTTCGGTTATACGAGGTTTAATCTTTGGCAAGTTTATGAAGACAGTGGCGAAGCGAGAAGAGTGAATGGATGTACATGCTTAGCTCTTTATCTTTTTCGTTTTCAACTTTTGTCTTGTTGTGCTGTTCTGTTTGTTTGTGTACAGGTTGAGAGGGGGTTAGCAATATTGGTTCCATCCAATTTCAACATCACGACACCACTTCCAATGACAAGGCATTCGACATTTCGGTTTCGTGACTAACAACAGCAACAAGGTTCAGCATAACGTTTCCGATTCACAACTGCACGACAATAGCAAACTGGATGCAGTCGGCATTTGCGATACGTGGCAACTGACGTTTTCGATCACAAAAGTTTTCATCGGTAACAGCCTCACATTTGGTAATATTTGTAACTGATTTAGTTATGAATTTGAGTGGGTTCAACAATTTGATTTGTTTTCTGCATAATACCAACTGTCTGTGTTAAGATTGTAGCTTCATGAGCTATGAACGGTTAGATATTTATGATGTTACATTCTCTAGTTGTGATGTTCTGTTTTCAGACCAATATTGAGTTCACATTGTTTTTGTTTAAATCTGAATTTAGAGTGGTTTTTTACATTAACTGTGAGTGGGTCTATGTTGGTCGCTTTGATTAAAGCATCAGTTCTGCAAAAGATATGGTCTGTTGTTATTTGAGCTGAGGCAGATTATGTGCATTTTGGAGCAAATGGATAGAGTATGCCGGTGATTTACGCTAACATTGTTATATTGGTAGCTACGTGAGATTAATTGGTTCCGGTGGTCATGTGTCATTGCCTGGTATTAGATATCAAAAGTGAAATTTCAAAGTTGGCGTGAGGAATCCTGTGGATTTTGGAATTGGTTAGGAAAGCATGTTCACTCATTTTAATGTTAATTAATTAGCTTAGTGATTAAATACAATTGTTTTTTTAGATCTTAATTTTTACTAGCTAATTAGCAATTTATCTTAAGTTAATTCAATAAGTTTTTTTTCAAATTTGGAAGATTTTATTCAACACACTAGTTAATTAAAGACAATTCAAATTATTTTTTCTAAAAAAACATGGACAATTTTAAGGTGTATTTTCAAAATGTGATTAATTATACACTAAATTATTAATCTAATTTATTCTCAACACACAAATCATTTTCTTAATCAACAACGAAAAAGAATTTTTAAGGTCTAGCATTTTTTGAGTTCTTGAATAATCACTATTGGGACGTACGTCCTGGGTAGTGACATTCGACCTTTCGTTTCAAAATATACCTTTTAATTATTTAGACAAGGAAATATCATTGGAGTCTAGCATTCCACATGATACTCTCGTTGTTTATTCAAACATATTTCATAAATTAAATCATTCTTCTATTTATTAAGTATTTTATTTAATAAGACAATTTCAAAATAGATTTTATTTTAAAGAGAAAAAACTTTGAAGCAATAATATTTCTTAAGCACGTTTAATCAAATTATTTTTTAGTTAAATTACGAAAAATTAAACTTTTGAAGTCTAGCACTTCTTGAGTTTTCGAATGGATATTATTGAGGTGTACACCTTAAATAATGTTTTGTTCAACTTTTCGTTCTCTTATTTGGACAAAGAAATATCATAAAAATCCAGCAATTCTGTGTGATATTTTCGTTGTTCATCCAAACATTTTTCAAATGAAAAAGGTGTTGTCGAGATCTAGCATCTTGATAATACTCCGATTAATTAGTTGTGAGGCCGACGTCTCATTTACTAAATAATTGTCATTTTCAAATTCAATCTCGTGTTCTCATCTCTCGTACCACAAACTCTTTTCATACTCTCGATTCAATCCAATTTATTTCAAAATATTTTCTCAATCAAACTTCGAAAGAAAGAGGTTCTTGGAATCTAGCATTTCTTGGATCTTCGAGTGAATAATTCTCGAGGTACGCTCTTGAGTTGTTATTCACTCAACCTTTCGTCTATTTCAGATTCAATCATTTTCAAACATTCTCCTAAGTCGAATGCTCGTCCGCATTCGCAACCCACATTTCATTCACAACTCCTCGTGGTTTCGATATTAGGGGCACCCTCAGGGACTAATATCGTTTCTCACAATCCTAACTCTTGACGCGTCGTCAAGTCGGTTTCATTTTCAAACAAGTCCTCGATACGTCGTCGAGCTACTTCAAAACAACTTCCTTTTGGCCTCGCATGCCATCTTTCGATTCGATCTTTTCACATATGTTTTTTTAACTTACGAAAGAGGGATGTTCTTAGAATCTAGCATTCTTTGAATATTCGAATGAGAAACTCTCGAGGCCGGCCCTTGAGTTGTTATTAATTCATTCTTTCGATTTCAAAACGTCCAACTCTTTATCTTCAACTTATTCTGTCAATTCCCGAAAGAACTGAGTTCTTGGAATCTCGCATTCTTTGAATTCTTGAGTGACAAGCTCTCGAGACACGCTCTTGGGTTGCTTGTCAGTCACTCTTTCATTTCAAACTCAAACTTCCAACCCATTCAACCTCATCTCTTCGTGGTTGTTACCACGAACTACGACTGCTCTGATTCTTCATTCTCGTCCGAATGTAAGATACGTAGGCACAAGATTGCGATGATCTTGGCGAGCACACTTCCATTTCTCTTCCCTATTCCACACTTCTATCTTCCTTTATTATTCTATCCATCTTCCGTTTTCCCCCATCCTTTCCCGTAGTCGAACTACAACGCTCTGATTTCTCATTCTCGTCCGAATGAGCATACGTAGGCACAAGGGTCCCAATCCTTGGCGAGCACCCTATCCTCTAACCACCTATCTCTCCTTTGCGTCTTTAACCTTTTACCCTACCAATTCCCCTTAACAACGAGAAGAAAACAAGTAAACCTAAACAACACTCCCTACAATTACCTTAAGAGGTTCCCGTCGAGTACGACGGACGTGAGGGGTGCTAATACCTTCCCCTCACGTAACCGACTCCCGAACCCGGAATATGGTTGCGACAACCCTGTTCCTATCCTTTTCGTTTTAAGAGGTTTTCTCGATATTTTCCTCTCCCGTTTATTCGGGAAAAATAAAGTTCGGTGGCGACTCTGTCGAACCGCATTTCCGCGCCTTTTGTGCGAGGGTCGCGTTTCCGAAATGTCTCCGTGATTTGTCGAGGTGCGACAGGTGGCGACTCTGCTAGGGACATTTTGCTCCATGCAAAGAGAGAGTCAAGCCTATCTTTTGGTTGGTAAGGAGTGTTTGTTTGCTTTCCTTTTCGTTTATGTATTTATTCTCTTGTAGATTTTATTTGTGCTTGTTATCTGGGCCTGTTGGTTCTTGGGATAACGTCATGAGTAAGGCTCTACGCCCGAGCTTTGGAAAAAGCAGAGAGAACACTTAGTTTAGAATTGGTAGTCGAGTAGTGTTAGTCACCAATGATTCTCTCCTTGTGTTCCTAGCATGAAAGCTCCTCCAAAGGAGACCTATTCGTAGATCTCGTTGTAACACAGCTAGCCTGTTGCACGACTTGATTAATGAAGGGTCTGTGATTCTGGGAACCTTTTGTTAGCACCAGTCCCGATATTGGTGGTCGTGTAGTATTAGTCTCCAAGGACTCGCTCCTTGTGCGCCTAGCATGAGGACTCCGCTCAGGAGAGACCTTATCGTCATTATCGTCGTAATACAGCCAGCCTGTTGCGTAACGCTAATACGACTAGTGTCCGTGATCCTGGGAACCAAACGTAGAAACCATCCCGTGAGTGGGTTTATGGGTAGAATGTTTAGATCTTCCCGCATAGGTCGTACCTGTCAGTTTCTGTGATCGGAAATTATGGTTACTTCTCTGTTACAGTTACCAGCTTCAGGAGCTGTTGGAGTTGTGATCCTGTGATCCTGGATCTTGTATCTTGCATTGCATCTTGCATATCATTTGCATTGCATTTCATATATTGTGCATTTTGCCTCTCCAATCCTTCAGCTGAATCTCATGTCTCCGTTCCTTCTTCTCCAGTAAATCAAATTGATTCCTCGACACCAGTATACAACTAGAGCCAATACAAGACGAACGATGGAGCAGATTCGGCAAGAACAAGTTGCTATCAGGAAGGAGCTGGAATCCCTCAACAGAAAGATGGATCAGATCTTCGAAGCCCTCTCCATAACTGGAAAGGAATTAGAACAGCGAACCGTTCAACGACCGCGTCAGCAAAATCAACACAGAACATGGAAGCCAGACAGAGTATTTGATAGTCTTCCAATGACATATGCAGATATCTTTGCTCAACTGATGGAGAAAAAGGCTATCGTTCCGAGAGATCTAGCTCCCCCAACTGTCCTTCCTGTTGATTACGACGCGAATGCCCATTGTGAGTTTCATAAGGGCGCTCCAGGTCACAACATTGAGAATTGCAGGTTTCTCAAGCACAAAATTCAAGACCTAATTGACAAGGAAGCTCTCACCTTTGATGGGAAGTATCTCAGTGCCATCAACAACCCGATGCCGCAAGCCAACTAGTGCTAACATCAGATCAAGTCCAGTCAAGTCCATTCTCTGAAGAAGGTCGTCATGCTGCCATTTAATCTTTCGCATTTCTTATATTTTGTCTTTGCATGTTTAAGTATTGTATGCTTTGAACAATTGCCACTCGTATCTGGTTTCATTCATGTATCGTTTATGCATGTTTTGAATTAGTTATGTCGTATTCACTCATTTTCACTTATCACCGACACATTTATTCACTCCACTCTATCCACTTTTGTTTAGCATGATTTTGAGGGAGGATGATGAAAACAAGATACCCATAATTGCAAATCGTATGCTTTCATACCGAATCTCGTCAATGATGTACAAGCATTGCTTCAATTCCCCAAACACCGGAGATATAAGGAGTTAATCCCTAGTAAACCACTTCGAGCCTAGAAGTAGTAGTTTCCTTCGGATATTCAAACCTTACACTTAACCTGGGGCAGGATAGTATTCATCTAATTCAACCCCGCACTTGAATCAACAAAGCAAAATCCAGAAGACGGTTGTTCATCAATGACCCACGACATGGCAGTCACAACAAAATTCAAAAAATCAAAAGCCTTCTAAGTCAGACACCTCAGAGGGGACTTAGGCAAAATCAAGGCAATCCCGATGGATTTGACAAACAAAATCAATCCATGCAAAAGTTAAGGATCAAAAACAAAAGCAAAAGAGGACCCCGAAACCCTCAACAAAAACAAAAAAGGATTCAGTGGCCACCCAGATCAAAGGGGCACTAACATCCATCAAAAACCAAAATAAGGTGACTGCCACGTCGAGCAAACCTTGAACCATCAAGTTTATACCGTCAAGACAAGTGTAGGATTAACTGAGCGTAGGAATGGAGATCATTAAGAAGAAGGGGTGGGTACAAATCATACTTTGAGCCTAACATCCTTTGTTTCACAACCGTGAACCAGACCACATTACAACCCTCGAAAGACCTAATTGAGGCGAGATTTATTCTGAAAGCATACTATATCAAGGTTGCGTAACCTGACTCCTCACATGATTTCTAATCATCAACATTGGTGTCATTTCTCTTAATATATCTTGCACACCAATCAGAACCAACACAATGTTTGAGCTAATTGTCCACTCGTCTCACTACCACGACACTCTCAATAAATGACACACTTTTTCAAAACTTACATTGAACTTTACATTAATATTACCATTTATGAATGTACAATTTTAATTGCAAATCAGTGCCAGGTATTCAAGGACATCTCAACAAGGGGCAACCGAGGAGGAGCTTGACTTTCAGTGGCCGACACGAAGCAAGATTATTTCAAAGACCACAGGCTGGGGCAAACCATTAACAAGTTCAGACTGGGGCAAGACCAATCACCCAAATAATCAAGCAGAGTTGCATCCTTCTCTGAAGCAAATTCACAAATTACCAAGTACCCAGACTTGGGGCATCCAGAGCATCATCTTCTGCTTCAATCGTGACGTCTTCACCAACTGCGTGTCGAGGAAGTCAATCCCTCCCACCACCCGAAGTCCAATTCGCTTTGGCAACTACCCAAAGTCCACCACGCTGGCGTCCCCCTGCATTTCCAATTACCTGTCTGCAATCATATGCATCACACGCATCGCATTCGACCTCATAAATACCCTGCATCATATGCACACTCCGATCATACCATACTCCCCCAGCTCTTGCATCTCTGCGCGTCAGCATTTGCATTTGCACGTCCACTCGTAGGGAATATCATTTATCATCCATCATGCATATATGCAAGTCAAGGTCCAGGATCAATCTTGAAGATTTCCAAAGCAATCATCAGCCCAATCAGGGGCATTTTTTGCAAGATTGTGGGTTTGTCCCACGATTTTCAAGAGCTTCAAAGCAATCATCAGCCCAGTCAGGGGCAATCTTCTGCAATTGTGGGTTTTCTCCCACAAAATTTCAAAATATTCAAGGCAAGATTCAGCCCAGTCAGGGGCATTTGTCAAAGACCATGGGCGTCTCCCATGACGTGTTTCAACCTCGTGGTCGATCAGATATGCAAATCAACATTCAGCCCAGTCAGGGGCATCTTTTCAAGACCATGGGTGTTTCCCATGACGTATTTCAACCTCGTGGTTGATCAAATCTTCAAATCAACAGTCAGCCCAGCCAGGGGCATACCTGTAATACCCCAAATTTTGCCCTAAGATTTGTCGTCGCATTTCATTGCATTTTTATTGCATTTAATCAATTACTAACAAATTTGTGTAGTCGTTTGACTTTTTGCAGGTAAATATCATATGGCATGCATTTTTTTTCTTGTAAATAAAATGGCACAATTGGCAAGAGGACATGTGTAAGGAGTTGTGAGTGTGAGAGGTTGAGAGTTCGAATCTCACCTTAGTCACTTTTTGTTTTTTATTATTTTTACTCTAAATGTTTCTATCTTTCATTAAAAAATAACAAAAATAGTTTTTTATTATTATTTAATTATTATTTTCGTATTTTAATTAAATCATTTTTTAAAATATTATTTTTTTCACCTTTTTTCTAAATTATTCATAAAAATATCCAAAAAATCATAAAATAAAAAATATTGAGAAAAATTTTGTTCTTTTTATAATATTTTTGATTTTAGGAATCAATAGGATTATTAGTTTTTATTTTAAGTTTATTTTAATTATTTTAAATTATTTAAATTATATTTTTTTTAACTAATTATTTAGTTTGGGCTTTAAAATGGGCTTTAGGGACATTATTGACAATTTGGTGTTAACCCTAATTTGTTCCCTATATATACATGTGTTGCCTTGTTGAAAAAATGTCAGAAGGTTTTCTTCAGAAAAGAGGAGAGAGAGAGGGAGAAACAAAGAAGATCCCCAGAAAAGAAAGGCGGTCGTTCCCACAACTCGTCAGAAGGATTGGAGCTCTCCAGTGTTCCCTTATTCAAACCTTTTTCACATTTATCGAAGCAAACCTCCGCTTCGTAGGTTAAATTACTAAATCTTTTGCCTTTTCATGTTTATGTGCATATTTTGCCATGTTAATGTGTTTAGGTCCGTTAAATTACTAAACCTTTTGCTTTTTCATGTTTATGTGCATATTTTGCCATGTTAATCTCCATGTGTGTTTAGGTCCGTAGATTTTAATATCAAAACCCTTTTTTAACAAAACCTTTTTTTAAGATCAAAACCCTTTTTTTTATTTATTATTAAAACCTTTTTTTTAGTAAGACCTTTTTTAAAAACTGAAAAGCCTTTTTGTTCCGAAGAAAAAAAAAACCTTTTTGTTCCCAAAAACCTTTTCCCAAAAAACTGAAAAGCCTTTTCCCAAAAAACTGAAAAGCCTTTTTTTGGGATGAAAAGAAAAGACTTTTCCCCCAAAAACTTTTCTTTTATAATTTAAACTTAATTTTTTTTATAATTTTAACTTAAATATTTTTTATTAAAAAATTAAAACCTTTTTTTTTATAATTAAAATATTAAAAAATTAAAACCTTTTCGTAAGGAACTCCTGATATTTGATGTTTGTCGTGTCATTTTATGTACCCTTTTATTACTTTTCTTTCTTTTGGCATTTCATGTGCATGCTCGAGGTTGAGATGTGCTTGTGGTGGCCACAACCCCACACTATTTTTCTCCCTCACTTCATTCTAAGTGTCATTACATATTTTCATATTCTTCATGTTTTCAGAAATGTTTCTTTGTTTCTTTATACCCTCTGCCTTTATTACTTTTCTTATTTCTGTACCTTAATTATTCCTCCATATAATGATTTGTCATATTTTCACATTTTTTACAGTTTTATCCTTCCGAAGGATTAGGTCCAGCCTTTTGACCGCCGAGTCAATAGCCTTACCCCTTTAATGGATCAAACCCTGTTTAGCCTAGGTGTCCCGCCGTGGGCAAAATTGCTTTTATCCTAGTGTTAGGCCAAAAGAGTCGCCGTACTCTGTTTTAAGGTTTTCCGCCGTGGAATCCCTAATTTAACCCTATTTTAATTTTAATTAACATTTTTTAACATAGAGATTGGAGTCTCTGAACAAACCTTGGCCACAGTCAAGACGTTTCTAACCTCCCTTTTGAAGGGAACTACAGTTACTCTGATTCCATTCCCGTAAGGATATGTAGGCACAAGATGCGACGTCTTGCCGAGTAAACTTAGAATTAACCCCTAGGTCTTTTTTAATTTTCAATCCTTTGTATATACCCTAAAGCAAAATAATTAATGAAATAAATAAAAAAAATAAACAAAAGGTTCCCGTAGAGTACTACGGAAGTTTAGGGTGCTAATACCTTCCCTAAATTTAACCAACCCCCGAACCTTAGATCTCTCCCCTTTAGGTTTTTCCTTTCTTTAACCTTTCCTTCGGATAAATCAAAGACTGGTTGTAAATGAATTAATGTTCAAGTTAATCAATAGCTTGACATCCAAATTTCACCGCAACAGAAAATGGCGACTTCACTGGGGAGTCCTAACTATTGAGGGTTATCCCTATTTTGTTTATTTTTCTTTATATATTTGTTTTATTATATATTTTGCTCACTTGTATGTATATATTGGGGTACCTTACTTGGAGTTACTGTGTTGTGAGATAAGTCCTGCACCCGGACTTGAGTGACATTATTATAGGATGGTGATATATTCGACGAGGCTTATAGGGAGTGAGTCTCGACTAAGTTGACTCGAGAATCACCGCTCAGTTGAGACACTTTCGAAAATGATTCGGTTGATCGAGTGTAATCGTGAAAACTTTTACCATTATCGATTGGAGTCTGTGATACTGGGAACCGTAGTACCTTTACACCATCTTGGCCTTATATAGGATGTAGTGCGGGAACTATGTGGGAGTAGTCCTACAATGGTTGCTACGCGATACTACACTCAAAAGAGGTTCTCTTGAGAATATTATCGACCCTCAAGTCAGTTGGGAAGTTGATAATATCCGAAGGATGGGCTGATGACTTTGGGCACTTTTTTAGAACCCTTGTTCTGCAGGTACAATTAACCTATAGTACACACCACTTTGGGAAGGGTAGACCTTGACTCCATTCATTGTTCCTCTAACTTAGGACCTTTTGTTTGCTTATGTGTATTTGTGCTTTGCATCCATAAAGCATCATATCATTTCTAGTTTCAAGGAATTCAAAAGTCCTTTGCAAATTCAAGAAGTCCTACATTTTAAAGTCTAACAGCTTTTCTCGCTTTCCTAAAAGGGAATGTTTGCAATCGACCGTTGAAATTCTTGAGACCATTGCATGGCATTAGCATCACATTTTTGCATTGCATTTATCCCCCAGTTTCTCCTTCTTGGTCCTATCGTCTTCTAGTGTACCTTTGAGTCGTCAAGCTAATTCCTCGACACAGATATCAGACCAGAAACGGAACAGGAGTCACTTTGATCCTATTCTCATGACTTACACAGAGCTATATCCTGACTTAGTCCGGCAAGGACTGATTACTACAAAGGCTTTACCACCTCCTCTTAATCCTCCGGCTGGATTTAGGGCTGATCTCCATTGTGCTTCCCATGAGGGTGCCCCAGGCCATGACTTGGAGCATTGTTTTGCATTGAAGGCTAGAGTACGTGAACTGATTAGAGCCGGAATACTTGATTTTACGGATAGTCGTCCGAACGTCCAGACAGATCCCTTGCCAACACATCAGAATTGAAGTTTTATCACTAGGCCTTTTATTCCTTGTTGTTTGCATTTTCCTTATTTCGTATTAGTTTGTTTGCTTTCAAATTATGTTTGTACTTTTACATTAATGAAATGAGCATTGCGACTTTTGATTCAATTCATTTTGCCTACTATTTGCATCTTTATGCTTTATTTTCAAATATTTACTTTTTGTCCAAGTTTTTGATATGCTAAGATTGGAGGGAGGATGACGAAAACGTTATACCCATAACTGCTGTCAGTATGCTTTCAATTAAACCTTGTTGATGATGTAAGGCATTGTTTCAATTCCCAAACACTGGAGAAATAAGGAAGTTAATCCCTCGTCACCCCCTTCGGGCCTAGAAGTTGGAGTTTCTTTCGTTACAAAAAACCCACAATTTTAATCGTGGGATGGGTAGTTCTCAGTTAACTTGGTTGTGTGTTCATACGATACACCTTTCATTAACAAATTTTCCTTCGCACACGTCAAACAAGTGTCGAAGATGTTTTCTAATCAAAAGGTTGATGATGGTTCACCGTAATCATTAAAATCAAACAGTCACTTTCCTTCACACAAAAAAATAATATAAAAAAAAGCAAAAGAAGCCCGCTAAGTCAAAACCTATGAAGGAGACTTAGGCAAAACTGGGGCATCCCGCTGACTGTAAACTCTAAAATAAACAGTTCAGGCAAAATTTAGGGATAATACAAAGAGATTTTTAAATCCTTATCTTGAAAATCCTCAATGTCAAAACAATCAAATGTTATAGGGGAGTAGTGGCTGCCTTTTCATAGGTCCCTTTGACTTCTGAGTCATCATTGCTACGATCAATGAAATCCCTAACTTATGGGAACCTGAATGCATATTATGAGTTAACTGAGCATAGGACTGAAGATCATCACGTAGATTGGGTGGGTACAAATAAATTTTGAGCCTTTATCTTTTGTTTCATAAACCGTGAACCAGGCCACATTACAACCCTCAAAAGACCTAATTGAAGCAAGGTTATTTTGAAAGTATACTACAGCAAGGTTGCGTAACCTGACTCCTAAATATCTTTGTGAATCATTTATTTTGGCAGTACACCTTTGTTTTAAACTTCGAGCGTCTTGAACCTTTGTGTTCTGACTAACGACTCATGTATTTTCCATCTTTCAAAAATAATTTTGATTTCAAAAGTCGCATGAACTTTGCATTACCATGTTTGTATGAATATTTTTGTTTGCAAACTGGCTTTCCTCTAAGGAATTTTCAAACAATGAGAAACTTGGTCAAGTGATCTTATCAGGGGCAAGTTCCTTTTACATCCTGTCAAAGAATCAGTTCAAGATTTATTCAAGGAAATATCTTCTCAGATTTGGTTTATCCAGAGAATTGTTCAAGACTCGGACTGGGGCAAGCCCTCCGAGGATACAGCAAAACAGTCGATTCCACGAATCAGACAGCTGAAGCAACTATCAGTTCATTTGACCTGGGGCAGTTTACTCGCACAATCCCTAAGCAGTTATTCATCATTCCTACAGTGACTATCAACTTGATACAGTTTAACAGAATGACAGTGATCTCCGTGTTGAGGAATCAGTCCTCCAGTTTTGTCATCTCACAGAAAGAGTCGAGTCTTGTCGTTGACGTCTGCATTTGCATTTGATCATATGTCATAGCATAATTCCTATACATGTGCACATCTTGGGTGCTTTATTCCCCATTTACATTTCTATCTTGGGTGCTTTACTCCCCATTTACATTTCTATCTTGGGTGCTTTATTCCCCATTTACCTCTCTATCTTGGGTGCTTTACTCCCCATTTACATTTCTAGCTTGGGTGCTTTACTCCCCATTTACATTTCTATCCTGGGTGCTTTACTCCCCATTTACATTTCTATCTTGGGTGCTTTACTCCCCATTTACCTTCTATCCTTGGGTGTTTTATCCCCCATGTACCTTTTATCCCGGGTGTTTTATTCCCCGTTTACCAGATATTCCTGGATTTACCTAACATCATGGTGTTTTACCCCCATTTGCTTCTTTTTTTCCTCTCCCTGAGGTCGTGTTTTAATTGTGTCTTACCTTGTGGGCAAAATTTATTTACTTGGCATCATGGGTGTTTTATCCCCATTTGCGTTTTTCTCCTGAGCTCGTGTTTTACTCGCGTCTTACCTTGCGGACAATTTCTAATTTACTTGGCACCTATCAACAATTCTGTGTCGTGTCTACCCGACGTTCTTCCAGATATGACAGGTCTTCTTCCCTAGTGCAATTCCTCGATGGGTCGTCCCCTGTGACGTTGTTTCGTCTGTATCCGTGCATTTGTCATTTTCATCATACGCATTATATCAGATTCATATTATATTTAGCATTATAGTTCGTTTTGTTTTGTCCATATCATTGCATAACACTGCGTCTAAAAGCAAAATTTTCGTTTATCTGTATTTAAATCCCTCCACCACGATTTCTCGAGTCTCCGCTGCTCAAATCACCCGGTGAAGTTATTTAAATAGGGGCAACTGTAATACCCCAAATTTTGCCCTAAGATTTGTCGTCGCATTTCATTGCATTTTTATTGCATTTAATCAATTACTAACAAATTTGTGTAGTTGTTTGACTTTTTGCAGGTAAATATCATATGGCATACATTTTTTTTTCTTGTAAATAAAATGGCACAATTGGCAAGAGGACATGTGTAAGGAGTTGTGAGTGTGAGAGGTTGAGAGTTCGAATCTCACCTTAGTCACTTTTTGTTTTTTATTATTTTTACTCTAAATGTTTCTATCTTTCATTAAAAAATAACAAAAATAGTTTTTTTATTATTATTTAATTATTATTTTCGTATTTTAATTAAATCATTTTTTAAAATATTATTTTTTTCACCTTTTTTCTAAATTATTCAGAAAAATATCCAAAAAATCATAAAATAAAAAATATTGAGAAAATTTTTGTTCTTTTTATAATATTTTTGATTTTAGGAATCAATAGGATTATTAGTTTTTATTTTAAGTTTATTTTAATTATTTTAAATCATTTAAATTATATATTTTTTTAACTAATTATTTAGTTTGGACTTTAAAATGGGCTTTAGGGATATTATTGACAATTTGGTGTTAACCCTAATTTGTTCCCTATATATACATGTGTTGCCTTGTTGAAAAAAGGTCAGAAGGTTTTCTTCAGAAAAGAGGAGAGAGAGAGGGAGAAACAAAGGAGATCCCCAGAAAAGAAAGGCGGTCGTTCCCACAACTCGTCAGAAGGATTGAAGCTCTCCAGTGTTCCCTTATTCAAACCTTTTTCACATTTATCGAAGCAAACCTCCGCTTCGTAGGTTAAATTACTAAATCTTTTGCCTTTTCATGTTTATGTGCATATTTTGCCATGTTAATGTGTTTAGGTCCGTTAAATTACTAAACCTTTTGCTTTTTCATGTTTATGTGCATATTTTGCCATGTTAATCTCCATGTGTGTTTAGGTCCGTAGATTTTAATATCAAAACCCTTTTTTAACAAAACCTTTTTTTAAGATCAAAACCCTTTTTTTTTATTTATTATTAAAACCTTTTTTTTAGTAAGACCTTTTTTAAAAACTGAAAAGTCTTTTTGTTCCGAAGAAAAAAAAAACCTTTTTGTTCCCAAAAACCTTTTCCCAAAAAACTGAAAAGCCTTTTCCCAAAAAACTGAAAAGCCTTTTTTTGGGATGAAAAGAAAAGACTTTTCCGCCAAAAACTTTTCTTTTATAATTTAAACTTAATTTTTTTAATAATTTTAACTTAAATATTTTTTATTAAAAAATTAAAACCTTTTTTTTTATAATTAAAATATTAAAAAATTAAAACCTTTTCGTAAGGAACTCCTGATATTTGATGTTTGTCGTGTCATTTTATGTACCCTTTTATTACTTTTCTTTCTTTTGGCATTTCATGTGCATGCTCGAGGTTGAGATGTGTTTGTGGTGGCCACAACCCCACACTATTTTTCTCCCTCACTTCATTCTAAGTGTCATTACATATTTTCATATTCTTCATGTTTTCAGAAATGTTTCTTTGTTTCTTTATACCCTCTGCCTTTATTACTTTTCTTATTTCTGTACCTTAATTATTCCTCCATATAATGATTTGTCATATTTTCACATTTTTTACAGTTTTATCCTTCCGAAGGATTAGGTCCAGCCTTTTGGCCGCCGAGTCAATAGCCTTACCCCTTTAATGGATCAAACCCTGTTTAGCCTAGGTGTCCCGCCGTGGGCAAAATTGCTTTTATCCTAGTGTTAGGCAAAAAGAGTCGCCGTACTCTTTTTTAAGGTTTTCCGCCGTGAAATCCCTAATTTAACCCTATTTTAATTTTAATTAACATTTTTTAACATAGAGATTGGAGTCTCTGAACAAACCTTGGCCACAGTCAAGACGTTTCTAACCTCCCTTTTGAGGGGAACTACAGTTACTCTGATTCCATTCCCGTAAGGATATGTAGGCACAAGATGCGACGTCTTGCCGAGTAAACTTAGAATTAACCCCTAGGTCTTTTTTAATTTTCAATCCTTTGTATATACCCTAAAGCAAAATAATTAATGAAATAAATAAAAAAAATAAATAAAAGGTTCCCGTAGAGTACTACGGAAGTTTAGGGTGCTAATACCTTCCCTAAATTTAACCAACCCCCGAACCTTAGATCTCTCCCCTTTAGGTTTTTCCTTTCTTTAACCTTTCCTTCGGATAAATCAAAGACCGGTTGTAAATGAATTAAGATTCAAGTTAATCAATAGCTTGACATCCAAATTTCACCGCAACAATACCATTCAAGACCGTGGGCGTTCTCCACGAAGTTGTTCAACCTTTTGTTGGGCAAATCCAAGAAGTTTAATGCAAGATCCAGCCCGAGCAAGGGCATCTTCAGCAAAACCGTGAGCATACCTCATGAAGATGTTCAGCCTTTTGTTGAGTAAGACAAGACAAAATTCCAAGACAAACTCCGCCCAGTCAGGAGCATCCTCTGCAGAACTCATGGGCGTGACCATGAAATCATTTCAGCAAAACTATGATCTCCAATAAAGACGGTGGGCGTACCCCGTTGACTCATTTCAATCCAATCTTCCTCTTGGGGGTTCCCCAATGAGTTGTACCCAGCAAGCATGGCCGATGTCAATTGCCTTACTATCATCCTTTTGGTGATAGCCGAACTTCGTCGGTTCAACATAGCCTGCATCCTTTTGATATTGGTAACCTTCAATTTGTGTTTGTCCTATCATCCTTTTGGTGGTAGTGACTAGTGTGTGTTGAGTTCGCTCTGTCATCCTTTTGGTGGTGGGTCTGGCATTTCGTCGATGTCAGATTGTGCGATGGTGTTTGTCCTATCATCCTTTTGGTGGTAGTGACTGGTGTGTGTTTCGCTCCGTCATCCTTTTGGTGGTGGGTCTGGCATTTCGTCGATGTCAGATTGTGCGATGTGTGTTGTGTTTTGCTCTGCTATCCTTTTGGTGGTAGGTCTGACATTTCGTCGGTGTCAGATTGTGCGATGTGTGTTGTGTTTCGCTCCGTCATCCTTTTGGTGGTGGGTCTGGCATTTCGTCGATGTCAGATTGTGCGATGGTGTTTGTCCTATCATCCTTTTGGTGGTAGTGACTGGTGTGTGTTTCGCTCCGTCATCCTTTTGGTGGTGGGTCTGGCATTTCATCGATGTCAGATTGTGCGATGTGTGTTGTGTTTTGCTCTGCCATCCTTTTGGTGGTAGGTCTGACATTTCGTCGATGTCAGATTGTGCGATGTGTGTTGTGTTTCGCTCCGTCATCCTTTTGGTGGTGGGTCTGGCATTTCGTCGATGTCAGATTGTGCGATGGTGTTTGTCCTATCATCCTTTTGGTGGTAGTGACTGGTGTGTGTTTCGCTCCGTCATCCTTTTGGTGGTGGGTCTGGCATTTCGTCGATGTCAGATTGTGCGATGTGTGTTGTGTTTTGCTCTGCCATCCTTTTGGTAGTAGGTCTGACATTTCGTCGATGTCAGATTGTGCGACGTGTGTCGCTTGCGCGAAAATAAGGTGTCGGCATGACAGAAGAGTCGCCACCTTTCGTTATTTATCCCTCAGAACGGGAAAGGAAACGATCAGAAAAACCTAACGAAAAAGGATAAGACAAGGTCATCGCAACCATTGTCTGGATTCGGGAGTCGGTTACGCAAGGGGAAGGTATTAGAACCCCTCACGTCCGTCGTACTCGACGGGATCCACGCTTGTTTGGTTTACTTGGACGGGTGAAAAAAAATCTATCTACGGCTGCTAAATCTAAACGGAAAGAAATTGACTCGATAGAGCGTCGCATTCTATGCCTACGTATTCTCATCAGAGAACGAGAAATCAGAGTCAACGTAGTTTGGGAAACTACGGGTTAGTTGCTCGGCAAGACGTCACGTCTTGGGCCTACGTATTCTCTTCAGAGAAATCATAGCATGACGTAGTTCAGGCTAACTACGGCTAGACAAGGGTGTTCTCGGTCACACGGGGGTGAGAGAAATGATTGACGATACTAGCATACGCATTCTAGCAGTTAGGTGGATGCTGCTCGACCATTGGAGACTTAGGCGTACCTGTTTGCGGTAGAACGAACATAGTATGTCGGGTTTCGAGGTATGGGAACCTACGGGAACTAGAACTACGGTCTGGTCTTAAATGCACTCGGGCAAGGGAAAAGGATGACATCAGCGGGAAAGTCTCGATCGCACAGCAGCGAGAGAACAAAAAAGGTTAGTCGTTAGTGTGCTCGCTAGGATATCGCATCCTATGCCTACATATTCTCATCAGAGAAAGTCAGAGCAGCTGTAGTTCGGCCTAACTACGGGTAGAACGGAGACCACAACACAAATCTCGTTTTACTAATATTCTGAAAGAAATTACAATGATTGAATACAGGAAAATAAACTCCTAAAAATCCTATCCATGTAATATGGAAATTCTAATGGAAAATAGTCCCCTAACAAGTGGACTTTTAATTCTATCTCTAAAAGTGTAAAAAGTCCCCTAACAAATGGACATTTAAAACTACTCTAAAAGAAATGGCTAAAGGAAACTCTAAAAGAGAATATATCCTAAGAAAAGAAAATATTAAAAATCTATTATTTAATACTTCTATATATTTTCCATTTTCTATATTCACTATTTTTTCTATTACATATTTTCTTCTTTAAAAAAACTAAACAAAAGAATATAAAAGAAAATAAAGAAAAAGAACAGAAGGGGTACAAACTGCAACCAGGAGGGGTATGCAGCAAAAACAACAAAACAACATTGTAGGATTGGGCCCAGCCCAATAAGTAATTCAGAAAAAAACAAATAAAAGAGCAGGGGGGTGCAGCGCTGAATCGGGGGGGTGTAACCAGTAGTGGGCCTCAGCCCGTTTTACACACGGAGGAGGGGGTGTAAACGAAAATGGGGGGCGTAATCAGTAATGGGCCCAGCACAATCAAGCGATAACCAAAAAACAGAAACGGAGGGTGTCTTGGCCAAAACGGGGGGGTGTTGGAAGAAGAAGCCAATGGGCCCAAGGCCCAATCCAACACAATCCACCTTCCTTCCTCATTCCAGCTTCAGAAAAAAAAAACTAGTTCCCCAGACTACTGTTCACGGCCGTTTCTCTCCTCAGCTCCACTCTCTCAAACTCCTTTCGTTCACTCCTTCCATCCAAATCCAAACAACTGAATCAACGATCACTAACCTACGCAAATCTCAGGAAAGAAAGATGGTAATGGATGCGAAGATCTTGATGAAGCAATGAAGATCAACAACGTGATGAAGGTTTTGATGATTGGACGAAGATCTTTGATTCTGACGAATATTGAAGATCGGTGATGATGATAATTGATGAGCACGCATCCAGGTCGAGGAACACGTTCTTGATGTTGTTACGACCTGATGAGAGTCTTTGAAGAATGCTGACGGATCTTTGAGTCTTTTGGACATCCGATGATTGAAGATCTTGAAGTTCGCGGACGATCTGGAGATGATAGTATGAACATTGGAGATGCTGAACTGGAAAATCTGATGAGGATGCATCCGTTTCTGGAATCGTCGACGAGATCTATGAAGTTGACGTTGGATCTGGAGATCTTCTTGAACGTTGGATTGAAGATCGATGATGTTTGAAGATCAAAACGGATGAACAATGTTGATGGTGCTTGAAGATCTTGAGGACGATAAGATCTTGATGAAGATCTTGAGTCTCTGGGAATTCTGATGGAGGTGCTGATGGAGATTCACGGCGGAGATTCTTCGTTTCTGGAGAATGATGAACACGCGTCTGGCAATGGATGAAGATTGCTGAGTTTCTGGGTGGAGTTGCAAGAACAATGGTGATCTGGAAAATTCACGAAGAATATTGCTGAACCTTAATGTCGAATGGATGATTCTCGGTGATGAAGGTTGAGAAAACTGGAAAATCAATGATGAACTGATGAATTTTCCGGTGAGATCTCCGGCGAAGGCATGAACATGGTGGCGAGGAAGATGAAGATCGAAGAGCTTTCTGAATCAAGATGCAGTTCTCCGGTGAGATTTGGGAGCTCCGGCGACGGTTACCGACGACCGTTGCGGCGGCTGCATGGCCGGCGGTGGGGTCTCCAGCGAGGGGGGACGCGTGGCTTTGCGCATGCAGAGGGGAGCTAGGCATGAGACGCGTGTACGTGGTGGAGGCGTGAGGGAGTAGCACGTGGCGTGGAAATGCAGAGGGTGAAGTGGTGAGTGGTGAAACGTGGAAACTGATGGAGTGTACACGCGTGAAAAAATGGAGAATGAAGTGGGGCCAAGTGGAGAGTTTCAGAGTGCACACGTGGATGGTTTTATAGCTGACACATAGCATTGAGCACTTGGACTGGGCCTCCAAGACTGGGACCACGAATTGGATTCTGAATTGAATGCAAAATGACCTAATTAATCTACTGAATTAAACTAAACACAAACTTAACACTACAATTAAGCCAAATGAAAATTAAAACAGTAATTAAACTAAATGAAGATTAAAACAAATCTAATCCTAATTAGATCTAATAAACTCTAATTAAAATCTAACTAAATGATTAAACTCTAATTAAACTCTATTAAATCTAATTAATCTCTAAACTAATAAAAGTATGAAAAAACTCTAATAATTCCTATTTAAAAATCTATTAAAATCCTATTTAATCTCTAATAAAATCTATATTAACCTATAGAAAAAAAACTATATTACTTTCTACTTAAAAAACCTATTAAAAGAATATCCTATTAAACTATTTATTAAAAACTACTTAATATCTAAAAATGATTTATCCTAAAATCTATTATCTAAAATTATTAAAGAAATCCCTAACCTATTAAAAAACAATTAATACCTATTAAAAAAATCGATCTGATACCTAGAAAAATGAATTAAATCCCTAAAAAATTCTAGAAAATAAGGAAAAAATCTAAAACTACCGAGAAAGCCGATTAATTCGATTAGCGAACTATATCGAAATAAACGGTAAAAATTTGGGCACCGAGATGTCCTAAAAAACAACAGCGAGAGCTGAAAACACCGGGACGAGCACCGATTCTCCAAATACGTCCTCGTATTGGTATGAAATGCTATCAGAGGGCTGTGATCCCGATAAAGTCAACCTGACTGGAAGAAATGCAATGTACGCGGTATGCAAATGCGAAAATGAAATGAGACGAAACATGAGCCAAATTGCGATGAGTAGTTGGTCAAATTTTGGGGTGCAACAGCTGCCCCTATTCAAACGGCTTGAACCTGAAGGGTTGAAGAGCAGAGGGCTTTCAAACATTCAAAGGTAGAAGACGGTTGAATACCAAAGAACTCGAAAATTTGCCAACTACATAAGTACACGATACTCCGAACTCAAGTGGGAACAAATCTTCAGAAACTGAAATCATAGCTGCACGACACTTAGCTGGAGACATACTGATCTGAACCTTGTCGTCAGTCATCCACATTAAATTCCTCTGACATCGTCATCAGACAACCAAAACACCCAACATCGCCGCTGGAAGACTAAATCACCTGATATCGCCGTCAGAAGCAAACATACCCAACATCGCCGCTGGAAACAAACAACCCACATCGCCGTCGGACAACCATAACACTCAACATCGCCGTTGGAGAACTAAGGGTCTGACATCGCCGTCAGAACAAACAAGACACCCAACATCGCTGCTGGAGAAATAGAGAATCTGACATCGCCGTCATAAACAAACATAACTCTGAGAGACACTCGACATCGCCGTCGTACAAACATAATCTCTGCTGGGGAGCTAAAGAGTCTGACATCGCCGTCAAACATAATCTCCTGACATCGCCGCCAGAAACAAACATCCAACATCGCCGCTGGGAACAAACATCCAACATCGCTGCTGGAAACTGACTCACCTGACATCGCCGTCAGAAACAGCCATCCAACATCGCCGCTGGATAATCCGAAATAATCTGACCTCGCCGTCAAGACAAATATCCAACATCGCTGCTGGAAACAAACTTAATCTGACCTCGCCGTCAGGGTGAAGAAACTTCATTGGGGAATTGGTATCACGGTAACCAGTAATGCATAGTCGATCATGCCATCAGGCACTCAAAGAAACTCTCGGGCATCAGCCGGACTTCAACCATCAGGCATTCAAAGGAATTGGTCAGGCATCAGCCGGACTTCAACCATCAGGTTGATCATGCCGTCAGGCATTCCGCATTAGCTGAGATAACTGCTTCATTAACACGGTTAGACTTCAATCATGGAGTCTTCAAAGGAGATTTCAACTTCGTCGTTAAAAAACCTGCTGGGGATGACGCTTCGCCGCTGGGGAATTTGGAGAACTATCAAGTAACTCCGCTCCGGGGGTCCAGGAATCATTCTGGAGGAATCAACTCTGCTGAGGGCTTCAAGACTCATCTTGAACAAATAACTCTGCCTAGGGACCTTCAAGAATCATCTTGAACTGATAACCATTCTGAGCAAACACTCTGTTGGGGATTCCAGGAATCATCCTGGGCAACTCTTGTTGGGGACAAACCAATCATGGCTTGAGCAGCTTCCAAGGATTCGGCTCTCTTGGGGCTTCAGGAATCATCCTGGGCAACCTTCACTGGGGACTCTACTGGGGTCTTAAGAATCATCTTAAGCAAACGGCCCTGATGAGGAATTCAAGAATCATCTTGAACCGAAGACTTCGCTGGGGAGAATTTCAGGAATCATCCTGATCAAACCATTCTGAGGCGGAACATCTGCAAAACGAGAACGGTGGCGACCTGGCTCATGTCTCGTATGCATATGCTTTGATAATGACGTAATGCTCCACACGGTGGAAATGCTATGCGTTTGTGATAAATGCTATGCAGTCATGCATAATGATGCGATCCCGTTAGCAAAATAAATGCCGAAGGGCGAGTCCTCCTGTCAAGGGGGAAAGAACTACTCAGATAGAGGAATCATCCTGCTGAGGAGAACATGGTCACGCCAATATCAACTGGACTCCGTAGGGGACACAACTTCAGTTGACTGCTGCGGGGGAAATAACTTCAGTTGATTGTTGCAGGGGGACGAAGCTCTACGAGAACCTGGACCTGCTGAGGGAAAGCGATATCAATCGCGGGAGTAAACTGCGTGGCCGTCACGGCTACTCTTCTGGGGATGATAACTTTGTGGGGAAACAACTTCAGCTGCTCAACACTCCACTGGGGAAAACCAATCATGGTCTGATCAACTTCCAAGGATTCGGCTCTCTTGGTGATCTGCAAACTCGGCTGAGGAAGAAGAAATCATTCTACTTCGCTGGAGAGAGTACAACTCTGGGGGGAATACAACATCAACTGTTCAACGCTCTGCTAGGGAAAAACCAATCATGGTCCCAACTGCTTTCCTGGAGAGGGTACGGCTCTGATGAGGAATTTCAATTCCGCTGGGGAAGAAGGAATCATCCGACTTCGGGGGAGAGTACAACTCTGCAGGGGAATACAACATCAGTTGTTCCAACTCTCTACTGGGGAAGAGGGAATCATCCGACTTCGGGAGAGGGTACAACTCTGCAGGGGAATACAGCATCAGCTGTTCCAACACTCTACTGGGGAAGAGGGAATCATCCGACTTCGGGAGAGAGTACGACTCTAGTGGGGAGTCTCAATTCCGCTGGAGACTTCAGTCTGGCACCATCAGTTGCTGCATACTTCGGCGTACGAGTAGTTTCCTACGAAACCTGCACTTGTGACCCGGTGCGGGGGGAACACGAGCTTCGGCGCCCGAACATTTCTATGAAACCTGCACTTATGACCCGGTGCGGGGGAAAAATTCATGCTTCGCCGCGTGAACACCTCTATGAAACCTGCACTTGTGACCCGGTGCTGGGGGTGGATTCATGCTTCGACGCTTGAACACTTCTATGAAACCTGCACTTGTGACCCGATGCGGGGGGAGAATTCATGCTTCAGCGCCTGACTCAGCTGAGGAGGTGGCGTTCCTTCAGGATACATCTGATTGGGGAGAGAATCTTCTCTGCTTGGGGATACATATCAACGCTCCTGATCTCGCGTTCAGACTCTGCAGGGAGAGACTGCTGAACTTTATCGGGGATATCAATCCTGATCTGCTGAGAATAATCTTGCATACGCCTTACGGAGACTGACCCTTCTGGGTAACACCTGCTGGACTATCAAGTCTGATGAGGAATACCTGTGTATCAACACTGCTGGGGATATCAATCCTTAGCTTCTCATTGTACAACTCTGTTGGAAATGTACTGATCCTATCAAGGAAACACCTCTGGCGCCTGCGGAAGATAACAATCGATCACTGCAATTGAATCTCACTTCACTGAGGAAAACAACCCTGAACGGCCCTTTTAGATCACCCTAAGTCCTTATAGGGTACGCAGCACCTGATGAGCAATAACTCTTCTATGGTTGGCATCAAAATCTGCTCGTCTGGAGATTACTCAATGAGGGAATCACCGTCGACCTCTGCTTGAGGAATGAGTCAATGATCTGGACTCGGAGGGAAAAGGAGTCAAACTTGGACTCTGTGGGGATACAACATTGCATCAGTCCCACTGCTGGGGGAAATAAACCCAAATCTGGTGGTCAGGGGAAACTTCAGTCTCAACCCACTTAGGAAAGTAGCACATCAGGCTAATCAACATTTGGCGTTTGGGATGGCCATACTCTGTCGGGAATATCAATCAAACCCTGCCGGGGATAATCTTGGTCCTACTCTGATAAGGGATGAATACCATCTCCATTTGCTGCGATCTCAAACTACTTAGGGGAAATAATCTCAAACTGTACGTCTCTGCTGAGGAAACAATCCTGATTCAACAACATCAACACAGGGAATACAGAATACCAATCATGGAGCTGAGATCACTCGATCCTTGTGTCGGGGAATGTGACAACCTACAAGTCACTAGGAATCATCGTGCCAGGTACATATTTAGGCTTTTTCTGGTTTAGGGATAGGTTTATGGTGATAGGGACCCATTTCTAGTTACCAACAAAAGTGGATTTGAAAGGGAAATACTAGACGAGAACTAGCATTCAAGGGTAGACTATCAGACGAGAACTGATTTACGGGTTCTGGATATCAGACGGGAATTGATTTCTGGTTTGCCAGACGAGAACTGGGCTTTAAAACTGTGTTGGCCAGACGAGAACTGGTTGAACAATAGGTTACAGAAAAGGTGACCAGACAAGGCTGGTTTCTGGTTTGGATTTCATACGGGAATTGATCTCTGGTGTGCCAGACGAGAACTGGGCTTTGAAACGGTTCAGTTACAAGGTTCAGCCGAGTAACAGGTTAGGCTGTAGGATGACAATCCAATGGCAGCAAGGCTTCTTCAGAAGGCTCAGGTTTTGGCAGGGTAATGACACGATTCCCCGACACTCAACTCTTGCTAGAGCGAACAAACTCATTTGAACAACTTGCCCCAGTGCAATTCAACTTGCCCCAATCCGACTCTTGGGAAAATTCATTCTGAACAGAAAACAGCTGGCAACGAGACAATCTTCAGATGGCTTGCCCCAACATCTGTACAACGGAAGGATTCATCCTCAACTAACCAACTCTCATCACGGTTGGTTTCAGTATACTTCTGAAGTAGCTTGCCCCTGAACGAGCGGTGAGCGACTCAACATGCCCTGATTGAACACTGGAGGGATCTGCTATCAAATCACAAGGATTCTGGATAACTGCCCCTGATTGGGTCTCGAGAAGATCAAATTTTGATCAACTGCTTTTCGAATAATCTGCCCCATAATCAACCGATACTCCGGGACTTGTCCTCAGACAAACTGATTCCAAACTCACTGGAAGTCAATGCCCCAGATTCACAGGGTTTCACAGCATACCATTCTGATCCAGACTGCTAACGATTCAGTCCCGGTTGGCTACTCTCTGTTGGAGTTCCTTCGTATCAACTACTTACCTGCAATTAAAATTGTCTATTCACGAATGGTAATTTTAATGCAGTGTTCATGCAGATTTTGAAAAAATGTTGTGCTGTCACTCATTTACGTGTCATGATAGTGAGGGACGAATGAACCAAAGAGTTCAAACGTAGTGCTGATTCGATCAGTGAAAAATACAATAAGGATATGATTAGCAAATCATGCAGGAGTCAGGTTACTCAACCTGATCGTAATGCGCTTTCAGAATAAACCCTGCCTCAATTAGGTCTTTTAATAGTTGTATCGTGGTCGGGTTCACGGTTCGTGAAACAAAGGATATTTGGCTCAAATTATGATTTGTACCCACCCCTTCTACGTGATGATCTCCGATCCTAAAGTTCAGTTAACTTGGCTTGAGCGCTCGCCTCTTCGAGAGGTATGTTGAATATTGGGAACAACTGGTTAAAGAACTCACAAGGTGTTTCGGAGTGACAGTTACTCCTTTTTTGTTTTGGTGTCTGTATCTACACGACTTTGTCCTTGTTTGAGGATTTTTCTTTTTATATCCTTTCTTTTTCATTCTTTTGATTCCCTAATTTTTGCCTGGACTGACTCTTCAGAGTTCTTTTCGATTTTTCTTTTGAAGTCCAGCGGGATGCCCTGATTTTTGCCTAAGTATTTGCTTTCCGGCTTTTCTTTTCTTTTTACTTAGCGGGCTTTCTTATTCCTTTTTCTTTTTCTTGGAACAAGTCGTGCGACACTGGCTGTCTTGATTGCTCCGAAAGGATTGCAACTGTCTCACTCCTGATTGGTGAGGTTTAACCATTGTGGTTGACGAGGTACGGCCTCTAGGGAGGAATACGATGTGATTGGTCTTCGAAAGACAACACTCCTCTATAAGACTTGAACGCTCGATCAATCTAACTGACAACTACCCCGCCCCGGGTTAAGATGTGAGGGTTTAAAAGTCCGAAAGAAACTCCTACTTCTCGGCTCGAAGTGGTTAACAAGGGATTCTCTTCCTTATCTCTCTAGTGTTTAGGGGATTTGAAATAATGCCTTGTACGTCATCGGCAAGGTTTTATCTGAAAGCATACGATCATCGGCTATGAGTATTCAGTTTCGTCATCCTCCCTCCACTCATTGCTAATCATAGTGATAAAGTGGAGTGAATAAAGTGCAAGTGTCAGTGCAATGCAGTAAATGAGTGACAACGACATGATTAATTCAGAAAAATGCATAGTCACTTTATTAACATTACCATTCGAAACATACAATGTTTAACAGCAAGTAGTAACTAACTGAAAAGAAACTACAAATGTGAGTGATAAAGAGTCTGAGGACTGCCAATGCTGAGGACGTCTGCCCGTCTGAACCACTGGCTTCTGGAAATAACCCTCTGAGTCTACGAGCTCAAACAACTGAGAGGTTGTCATGCACAACCAAAACTCCTTCTGGAAAGGAAATGCACCCTTTGTCGATCAACTGTTGTACTTTTGCCTGAAAAGCTTTGCAATCTTCAGTTGAATGCCCTGGAGATCCACCATGGTAACCACACTGAGCATGAGGATTGTACCCTGGAGGGTAAGGCTCTGGCACAGGCCTGAGAGCTTTCGGTTCCACCAAAGAATTCTGAATCAAATGTGGAAGAATCTGGCTATACGGCACAGGAACTGGATGGAAAGGAGCATTCCTTCGTTCCAAGTTGTTACGAGGTCGGTTCTGATGCTGACGCTGATTCTGATAACCTCGGCCACGGGCTCGCTGATTTGCAAGAGGAGCTACATAAGGTTCCCGATATGGTGCCCCAGGCACAATTGTCTGTCCAGAATAACGAGACACAGAAGATACTGACCGCTGAGAAAACGGAGAACCAACAGATTTTACCGATTCGTCTCGAGGATACCCAACATCATTCATGATTGCGTTGACCACAACTCCTTCTTCAGTTTGAAAGCTACAGAGAGATTCAGTTTCACTAGCCTGACCGCTTGAAACATTCTGGATTCTTCCAGTCTTTACACCATACTCGATGCGCTCTCCTGCCCTTACCAATTCAGAGAAATTTGGTGCAACTCCAAGCATTCTTTCGAAGTACGGACTCTGCAAGGAGTTTACGAACATGTCTTTTAACTCTTGGTCTAGAAGCGGTGGTTGCACTCTAGCAGCAAATTCTCTCCATCTCTGAACATACTTCCTGAAAGGTTCATTGTTCCCTTGAGACAATTCTTGCAGCTGCATGCGACTAGGAGCTTCATCAAGATTGTAGTCATACTGCTTCAGAAAAGCATTGGCTAAATCCACCCATGATCGGATCTGATTACTCTCTAACTGCATATACCAACTCAGAGGTGCCCTAGTCAGACTATCTTGAAAGCAATGAATCATCAGCTTGTCGTTGTTCACAAACGAAGTCATTCTTCGGCAGAACATCACCAAATGTTGCTTCGGGCAACTATCTCCTTTGTACTTTTCAAACCTCGGCATTCTGAACTTCGGAGGTAACACTAGGCCAGGAACCAGACACATGTCTGCAGCACTTGGGTTAACAGCGTCTTTACCTTTCAAGGCTTTGAATCTTTCATCCAATGCGCGAAACCTTCTAGCATACACGGGAGCTAATGGGTCTTCATTCTTTGCTATCGGGACCTCTCTTCGGGACTTTGGCACAGGGAAGGCAAAACCCTGGTAGTCTGAGACATCAACAGAAGGAGAACGTTCACCTCGGACAACAAACTGCTCACGTAGACCTCGGTCTTCAACAGAAGGTTGTACAAGCTGAGCTGCAGTAAGGTTGTTCACTTGCGGAAAGTCTTCGTCATGCGTAGATCCATACAAAGGATTGGACGTCACAGTGAAACTGGACAAGGTATCAGCGATCTGGAAGCTGCTCTCTGACATAGCTACCAACAACTGACTTCACTGCTTGACTCTGATCAAATCTGCTTCAGCCCCTTGGTCGTCTTTAGTGCTCACCTTCAGAATCAAAATAACGGCCGGATAAGAGCTCTGACTAGCTGATGAATGACATGCAATATGATGCAGGAATGCTTATGCAAATGCAATACAAGATGCAGCAAACACGGGATCACAGCCCCCACAAAGCTCTGATTGCTGCTGTGCTGCTGACGGAATAAGTCTGCTCTGACGAGAGAAAACCAAGATATCGGGTAGGCTGGAAGTCAAGTTTCCTGCAAAAAAAACCCTCCCACTCACGGGTATGGACCTAAACTGACTCAAGGTACGACATACTATGCGTTCATCAGCGTCACAGACTTTCAAGAGGGGTGATACGATACACAGAAGGTGTGGCATCACCAGCTCATGAAGCGGCCTCACTTAGCTGAATCATAAGTGATCGGTCCCTAGAGTCGACAATCCACCAAACCAGCAACCCCCTCAACCCAAAGGGTTGAAAAAGAAGCCAACCGGATGAACCTCGTCTGAGCGTGGATTTCATGAGACACTAGTGCCTACAAAGCAAGCACGCGCCCACTAATTTCCACTCTAATTCTATGGTGCACTCAAGCCTGGGTCTGGCTTCTCACTCATCAGAATGCCCATCTCACAACAGCACAGATAATCATATCAAACTGGAAATAAAGCGCGGGAAATCATGTGCGAGAAGTAAAATGCGATAAATAAACGCAACCCAACAAGTAAACATACAAGCGCTAGGATTGACTCTCATAGGGAACCTAAAAACCATAGATTCTGGGTTCGGTCCCCAGTGGAGTCGCCAGCTGTCGCTTGCGCGAAAATAAGGTGCCGGCATGACAGAAGAGTCGCCACCTTTCGTTATTTATCCCTCAGAACGGGAAAGGAAACGATCGGAAAAACCTAACGAAAAAGGGTAAGACAAGGTCATCGCAACCATTGTCAGGATTCGGGAGTCGGTTACGCAAGGGGAAGGTATTAGCACCCCTCACGTCCGTCGTACTCGACGGGATCCACGCTTGTTTGGTTTACTTGGACGGGTGAAAAACAATCTATCTACGGCTGCTAAATCTAAACGGAAAGAAATTGACTCGATAGAGCGTCACACTCTATGCCTACGTATTCTCATCAGAGAACGAGAAATCAGAGTCAACGTAGTTCGGGAAACTACGGGTTAGTTGCTCGGCAAGACGTCGCGTCTTGGGCCTACGTATTCTCTTCAGAGAAATCAGAGCATGACGTAGTTCAGGCTAACTACGGCTAGACAAGGGTGTTCTCGGTCACACGGGGGTGAGAGAAATGATTGACGAAACTAGCATATGCATTCTAGCAGTTAGGTGGACGCTACTCGACCATTGGAGACTTAGGCGTACCTGTTTGCGGTAGAACGGACGTAGTATGTCGGGTTTCGAGGTATGGGAACCTATGGGAACTAGAACTACGGTCTGGTCTTAAATGCACTCGGGCAAGGGAAAAGGATGACATCAGCGGGAAAGTCTCGATCGCACAACAGCGAGAGAACAAAAAAGGTTAGTCGTTAGTGTGCTCGCTAGGATATCGCATCCTATGCCTACATATTCTCATCAGAGAAAGTCAGAGCAGCTGTAGTTTGGCCTAACTACGGGTAGAACGGAGACCACATCACAAATCTCGTTTTATTAGTATTCTGAAAGAAATTACAATGATTGAATACAGAAAAATAAACTCCTAAAAATCCTATCCATCTAATATGGAAATTCTAATGGAAAATAGTCCCCTAACAAGTGGACTTTTAATTCTATCTCTAAAAGTGTAAAAAGTCCCCTAACAAATGGACATTTAAAACTACTCTAAAAGAAATGGCTAAAGGAAACTCTAAAAGAGAATATATCCTAAGAAAAGAAAATATTAAAAATCTATTATTTAATACTTCTATATATTTTCCATTTTCTATATTCACTATTTTTTCTATTACATATTTTCTTCTTTAAAAAAACTATACAAAAGAATATAAAAGAAAATAAAGAAAAAGAACAGAAGGGGTACAAACTGCAGCCAGGAGGGGTATGCAGCAAAAACAACAAAACAGCATTGCAGGATTGGGCCCAGCCCAATAAGTAATTCAGAAAAAACAAATAAAAGAGCAGGGGGGTGCAGCGCTGAATCGGGGGGGGGGGGGTGTAACCAGTAGTGGGCCTCAGCCCGTTTTACACACGGAGGAGGGGGTGTAAACGAAAATGGGGGGGCATAATCAGTAATGGGCCCAGCCCAATCAAGCGATAACCAAAAAACAGAAACGGAGGGTGTCTTGGCCAAAACGGGGGGGTGTTGGAAGAAGAAGCCAATGGGCCCAAGGCCCAATCCAACACAGTCCACCTTCCTTCCTCATTCCAGCTTCAGAAAAAAAAACCTAGTTCCCCAGACTACTGTTCACGGCCGTTTCTCTCCTCAGCTCCACTCTCTCAAACTCCTTTCGTTCACTCATTCCATCCAAATCCAAACAACTGAATCAACGATCACTAACCTACGCAAATCTCAGGAAACAAAGATGGTAATGGATGCGAAGATCTTGATGAAGCGATGAAGATCAACAACGTGATGGAGGTTTTGATGATTGGACGGAGATCTTTGATTCTGACGAATATTGAAGATCGGTGATGATGATAATTGATGAGCACGTATCCAGGTCGAGGAACACGTTCTTGATGTTGTTACGACCTGATGAGAGTCTTTGAAGAATGCTGACGGATCTTTGAGTCTTTTGGACATCCGATGATTGAAGATCTTGAAGTTCGCGGATGATCTGGAGATGATAGTATGAACATTGGAGATGCTGAACTGGAAAATCTGATGAGGATACATCCGTTTCTAGAATCGTCGACGAGATCTATGAAGTTGACGTTGGATCTGGAGATCTTCTTGAACATTGGATTGAAGATCGATGATGTTTAAAGATCAAAACGGATGAACAATGTTGATGGTTGTCGCTACTGCGAAAATCGGCGCCGGCTGAACAGAAGAGTCGCCACCGTGCGTTATTTATCCCACGGGAGGGAAAGGAAACGCTCAGAGTAAACCTCGCACAACACGGGAAAGGTATGGTCGTCGCAACCAAAACCTGGATTCGGGAGTCGGTTACGCAAGGGGAAGGTATTAGCACCCCTCACGTCCGTCGTACTCGACGGGATCCACGCTTGTTTTCGGGTATGGATTATTCTATCTACTCTATAGGTCAAGGGTTAAAAAGAAAATAAAATGAAAATAAAAATGACTCGGCAAAGTATCGCACTTTATGCCTACGTATTCCCGTCTGGAACGAGAAATCAGAGTCAACGTAGTTCGCCTACCTACGGGAAAGGAGGGGAAGGTTGCTCGCTAGGATATCGCATCCTATGCCTACGTACTTTCATACAGCATGAAAGATCAGAGCAAACGTAGTTCGGGCCACGTACGACACAAGCTTATCTCGGTTGATTTTATTCCTTCTGAAAAAGGTTTTTCTGATTAACAGTCCAAGAGGACAAAAATGACGCTTTGATGAGTTCACATTCTTTTACGGAAGAAGTGTCTTTTATTGTGTTTGAAATCTTTATGTGTTTTTCTGTTTGTTTTGAGAAAGAAAGAGACAGAACTCTAACCTACGGTTGCGAAGGGAAACAAACTAACCTAATGTTATCATGCATGGGTTAAGACCTAGTGTCTATCATGCTCCTCTCTTGCACAGAGAGAAACAGAGATCCTACGGGATAGGCAGAAACAGAAACAATATCAGATATATACAGCAAAACGGTAAAATGCATGGATGCAACAGTACAAGCGAGGCAAGGGAGTCCCACTCAACCTCGAACCTAGAAAACAATAGGCGAAAGTGAACAGGCTTCACTTTCAACCCAGCAGGGTAAACAGCAAACAATACAGTCCAGAAAACCAATCAATACATCAGCAAATGAAATACAGCAAAAGAATAAACAGCTTCAGCAGCTCTGAATCAGCATCTGGCTTCAAGCAATCTCCAATCAGTTACAGGCTTCAACAAGCATCAATCTCCATCTTCATGACCTTCAGACAAGGGCTTTGACATCAATCTTCAGTCTACAATGGCTTTTCTTCCAGCTCAAACCTCCAGGATGAGGGATTAGTCACAAGAGTGAATTGGGTGTTAAGCAATCAGCTGACTACCAAAGGTGGTGAACAGACTGCTTCTAACACAAGAGACAGTTTCTCTCAAGAGTTCTATCTCATAGACACTATCACCAAGCCTTCCAAAGGAAGGGGGTGAGTGTCTTAGAGAGACTCTGAATCACAGAGAAGAATGGATGCAGACAAGGCAATCCATGTTTGAGAAACAATCATTCTAATCTAGAGCTCTGCCTAGCTCCTAAACCCTAGTC
>CAWUDS030002327.1:12500-41026 GCA_963859935.3 Lathyrus sativus | reverse complement strand
GTTTTCTATGATTCAGCTCCGATCTTCATATTGCTAGCACTGTCACCGCACTGGCACATTCGCACTAGAATCAGGGAATGATATTCCCTAACGCACAGACACATATTGCATTGCATTCACATTCATATTGCATTACAGGTAATTATTAAGCTGTATCTCATCCCCTGCAATCTTCCAGGATTAGCGACCGAAGCCTTCCCTGACATTCAACCAGAAACAGCAGTAAGGAAGTCATGAGTCAGGATCAGATTGAGATGCAAGAGGTGCACAACAACATGATGCAGTTCATACAGGCAATGGAAACCCTGGCCAAGAGTCAGGAACAGTTGCAGAACATGGTGCAGCCTCTGATTGCACGGGCTAATGATAGGGCTGCCGATTTTGCTCAGCAAGAGAATCGAGGTTTTCTCCCAGGCCTCAGACGCCAACTTGTGGGGATAGACATCGAGCAGGTTCAAGCGGAATTAATTGATATTCAAGGCCAGCTGGGGCAGTTCACGGAAGATATGCAAGTGTTGTGCTCGAATCAAGAGACGCTAGAAGAAGAGAACTGCCGATTGAAGGCACAGGTAGGATTGATGGCTGAAATATTAAGGAACGTACTCAGAAGAGAAGAAGGGCAAATGTCTGGAGACACGGTTGGCTTATTTGCTCCTCAGGGGTCTGAAGAACCATTACCCACGCATGATAGGCTTAAGAGACCCTCTCCACGGTTCGAAGCTCAGGATTCTCCTCGTCAGCAGTCGCAATTGATTTTGCAGGATAACTCAAGGAGGTGTGGTAAGAGGATGAGGTTTTCTAACAGAGTATTTGATGAGATCCCAGTGGATTATGATCAGCTGGTGCAACTCTTGTTCCAACTTCAACTGGTGGAGCCCCGCATTTTGGTTCCACTGACAGGGCAGCCGCCACCAAACTATGACCTGAACGCCCATTGTGCCTTCCACTCCGGCGCACCGGGGTATAACATTGCAAACTGTAAAGCTTTTAAGCATAAGATTCAAGATTTGCTGGATGAGAAAACAATTGAGTTGGTACCGGGAGGTATAAAGGTTTCAGGGACTGATATTCTCATTTCTCCGCCAGAGGTTACAGACGAATCAAGGTATACCCCAGAGCCACTGGAAGCTAAGTCCCCATGTCCATAACAGTTGCCGATGCCAGGTTTGAATTTAAGGATGATAACGCGTGAGCCTAAGGAATCGGCCGAGCAAAGCCAGCAGCATACAATTTGCCAGTATCCGGCTCAACAAAGAATTCGGGGAAAGAAACCAAGGAGGGTGTTTGAAAAGCCTCCTTCAACGTATTTCGATTTGCTACAGACATTATTGGGGCTGAACTTGGTAGAGAAGAGAACTCTGGCACCAATAACAGGCACTCCTCCGTACGGTTACGATGCAAGCAGGCACTGTGAATTCCACTCCGGGGCTCCCGGACATGATATTGAGGGTTGCCACGCGTTCAAGCATAACGTCCAAGATTTAATCGATAGCAGGGTTATTAACTTCTCTGATAGGGTCCCCAAGGTGGTGCAAGGCCATAGACAAGCGAAAGTCGGGGTGATGAAAAAGTTTCCCAGGTTTGATCGGGCCGTTGAAAGAAGATCGAGACAGCAGTAGACTACCCCTGATAATGGTTTCTGAGGATGGTTGACTCGTCAATAAGTCAAAGTGCATGAAGTCCAGTTCTGAGACACCGACATTTTTCATGTTATCTTGTTCATGTCTTCACATTTGTAGTTTCTTTTCTGTTTAATTGCAAATTTCTCTTCTAAAACTTGTTGTTTTTTCAATTGATATTGATAAACGAAATGAATATGCATGTTTTGAATTAATCCAGTCGTGTTCACTCTTTGCTTTCTTAATGCTTAATGCTTGTTTTAGCAGGAATCCGGGGAGGATGACGAAAACAGATGACGAACAATATTCTGATTGTATGCTTTTGGATTAAAAAAACTTGTTGATGAGATACAGGCATTGTTTCAATCCATAAACACCGGAGATATAAGGAAGATAATCCCTTGATAACCCCTTTTGAGCCCAGTAGTAGGAGTTTCTTTTGGAAAATGAAAAAAAACCTAAATCTTAACCCGGGGCAGGGTAGGTGTCAGTTAGTTTGACCAAGCGTTCGAATCATGAAAGGAGTGTCCGCACAAGGATCAATCACACCTCTGGAGGTCGTGCCTAAAAAAAAAACCGCAAGGGTTAAATGGAAAGAGTGAAACAGTCACAAAAAGTCAGACAAACCAGTGTCACACGACTTGTTCAAAAAAAACGAAAAGCGAAAAGAATCAAAAGCCCGCTAAGTCAAAGCTTGAAAACAAATGACTTAGGCAAAAATAGGGGCATCCCGCTGGACTGAAAATCAAAAGAATCTCAAAAGATACTCAGTCCAGGCAAAAGTTAGGGAATGAAAAAAAAACGAAAAACGGAAAGGATTGTCAAAGAGAAAAAAAATCCTCGAAAAGGACAAAGTCGTGTGACTCTGGGCACCCAAAGACGAAAAGCAAATGGCTGTCACTCAAAAAAAATGTGTGGTATCCTGAACCATCACTCCTATCATTCCACCTCTAATAGGTGAACGCTGAAGTCAGATTAGCTGAACATAGGATTGGAGAACATTATGGATAATGGGTGGGTTAAAATAAACTTTGAGCCTGTGTCTTTCCTTGTTAACCGTGAACCTGACCACGTTACAACCCGAAAAGTCCTAATTGAAACAGGTTTTGGTCAAGAGCATACGTCGGTAAAGATCGCATCGAAACTGAATCCTAAAAGGGTTCCTCTTACCAGCTTTCATATTGACATTTGGATGAGTGATTCATTATATGTCGCAAAATTTTTTTGGTGAACAGACTTGGATGTTGAAACTGTCATATGCATTGCGTTTAATATATCTTTTATGCAGAACAACCTGTGTTACTTGCGAGTAAGCGCATATCAACAGGAAAGATTCCTACAGTGGAAGGTCTGATCAGGATAAAATGCAGAATGCCCAAATGTTTCGTGAACTGGGGCAAGCTATATTGATTAATTCCGGTAGGGTCAGTCATCCTAGAATCAGTAAATCTGGGGCAATCAGGTCAAGATTTGGCAAATCTCTCATAGCTATGGGCATTGCTCCGCGAATCAGTCAATCAGGGGCAAAGCTTTTGCCAGACCAAGATAGGTCACCCTAAGAGCACGAGAGCTACTTTTGACAGAGCACCTCTTCGAGGGTCGAAATTGTAGAAGCAGTCCATGTCTGGACGTCAGGATACAAAGACTACAGGGTCCATTCCAAAATTGTTGCAGATTCAGGGGCAAGCTATTTCAAGATAGAGTCTTGACTAGGATTTCCTTTCGAGAAGAAGTGTTCAAGAATACAGACTGGGGCATGTCGGTACCCCCGAAGCAGAGTTCCGAGAAGGTGGACGATCGAAAGATTGCAGTATGGACCAGGAGCTCGTAACGAAAGATTCGATCCCCACGCAGGTCGCGCGTCCGAGATAACATTGTTCCCCACTGAAGAAGGATCGAATTCCCCAGCTAGCCGTAGTTTATCCAAAGGACATTCTCCAGCAAGTTCATTTATCCTCAGCAGAGCTTGGCGATTCCAAGATTGTAGCCTGTATTCAGACAGTGTGGTGTCCCTCAAAAGGATTCCCCTATCTCAAGAAGAGTGGTTTAGCCTCAGAAGATTAACATTTCCAATTCGTGAGCTGTACTCAGGCATTTTACCCCTCCCAGTAGGGTCATTTACTCTCCCCCAGCGGAGCCAATTTGGTTTTCCCCAGTAGGGTCGTTTACTCTCCCCCAGTGGAGTCAGTTGATTTTCCCCAAGAGAATTGGTTTGTCCTCAGCGGAGTTCTCTTTCCAGCAAGTGTTTTCCTTCCTCCCAGTGGAACTCAAAGATTAAGACTATCCCCGGCAGAGTTGGTTGTGTGTCCCGACATTTATTTTGTCAGAATACCGTGTGATACCTGTTTCATTCCCCGGCAGAAGTCCAATCATACTGGGCACGTCTGCTATTCCCCAGCAGAGTTATATTCCCCAGCAGGGTGTTACTTCAACAAGGTGCTTGGTTAAGTTCCCAATTTCCCAGCAGGGTTGACTTCACTCTTCCAGCATTTATTTTGCTGGAATAATTCTGTAGCACCTGGCTATCCCCAGCGGAGTTGGCGTTGTCTTCAGCATTTATTTTGCTGGAGCAGTTTCTGTATCCCAGCAGGTGGAGAGAGCTCTTGCTCAAATGAACTACCAAACATTCAAGATCTCGGCATGAGACATTCAACGAAAGTGTCAGCTTTGGCATTATTCCCCACAGAGTTATCATGATGAAGTTCTCTTTGTCTTCGAGCAGAGTTATTTGTGTAAATTTCTCTTGTTTTCCCCGCCAGAGTTGCCATGATGAATATCTCATTGTCCCCAAGCAGAGTTATTTGTCATCAAAGGGTTTCATGAATCAGAATTTCAGAGGCTGCCGCCGGTTATCAGAACAGGCGTCCGGTAGTTGGTTTCCAAATATCCTCATTAGAGTCCTCCTCAAAGTCGTTGTCACGTCAGTGCTAAGAAGTTTGTGGTTTGGGACCAATGGAGAATTGAGTCCTGACGTGGACAACTTTATTGACAGGGTTTCTTCGTGCTAGAGAAGTGGGTGTCCTAACATGGACAGATTTATTTCCCCGGGCTGATAAGAGGTGTTAGTCCTAACGTGGACAGGTTCGATTACTCAGAATTGATGGAATGTGAAGTCCTGACGCGGACAGATTCGATTTCTCAGAATTGATGGAATGTGAAGTCCTGACGTGGACAGATTTGATTTCTTGGTATTGATTGAATGTGAAGTCATGACGTTGACAAAATTGATTACTCTTCGTGTTGGTGGGTCCTGACGTGGACAATTTATTTCCAGCAGATATCTTCCTTCGTAATGGTGAAAGGTGTGTCCTGACGTGGACAAGTTTATAGTTCTTCATGATGACAAGACACGCGAGTCCTGACGTGGACAAATTTATTCTTCTTCGTGCTGGCAGAGTGTGTGTCCTGACGTGGACGAGTCTTTCCCCAGCGAGTCGAAGATGCGCAAGTCCTGACGTGGACAAGTATATCTCTCTTTGTGTGGGCGAGGTGTGAGTCCTGACGTGGACAAATTTCATTTCCTCAGCAAATCCAGACGAGATGGGAGTCCTTACGTGGACAAATCGAGAAGAGAGTTATTCCTAACGTGGAAAGGTGGTTCCTAACGTGGACGAGGTAGTCCTAACGTGGACAAGTTTATTCCTTACGTGGAAAGAGAAGTTTAAGTTCCTTACATGGAAAAGCAAGTTTATTCCTTACGTGGAAAGAGAAGTTTAAGTTCCTTACGTGGAAAAGCAAGTTTATTCCTTACGTGGAAAAAAGATGGATTCCTTACGTGGAAAGATGTGATTCCTTACGTGGAAAGAAGTTTGTTCCTGACGTGGAAAGAAGATTGATTCCTTACGTGGAAAGAGATGGTTTCCTTACGTGGAAAGAAGACGCATTCCGTACGTGGAAAGATAGCATTCCTTACGTGGAAAAATTGATTCCTTACGTGGAAATTGTGTTCCTTACGTGGACGAAGAGATGTATTCCTTACGTGGAAAGATGGTTTCCTTACGTGGAAAGAAGATGGTTTCCTTACGTGGAAAGAAGATGGTTTCCTTACGGGGAAAGAAGATTGTATTCCTTACGTGGAAAGATGCATTCCTTACGTGGAAAGATGTTACTCACAAGATGGAAAGAAGTTGGTTTCCTTACGTGGAAAGATGTGATTCCTTACGTGGAAAAAAAAAGAGAGGTATTCCTTACGTGGAAAGGTGGGTCCTGACGTGGACGATGTCTTCCTTACGTGGAAAGGTGGGTCCTTACGTGGAAGGAGTTGTATTCCTTACAGGGAAAAAAGACGGATTCCTTACGTGGAAAGGTGGGTCCTGACGTGGACGATGTATTCCTAACGTGGAAGGGTGAGTCCTAACGTGGACGATGTATTCATAACCTAGAAAGTTTAGTCCTGACGTGGACAGATCCAGACGAAGTCTTAGTCCTAGCATGGACGGTGTTATTCCTAACGTGGAAAGAGTTTATTCCTAACGTGGACGATTTATTTCTGATAAAGGGCAGACGAGTCCTCCCCAGTGAAGTGGCCGAAGTTTTTCCAGTTTGACGGCAGGTGGAGTCCTAACGTGGACAAAATTCTATTCTTGCGACGGTAGAATCTTCTTCAGGCTGATGAAAATAATCCCCAGCATGGTCGCTAATGGATCAGTTGGTTGCTGTAACAGTCAGATTCAGTTGATGGATGTCGTTCCCCAAGCAGTGGTGCAGTTTACTTTTGCGGTTGGCAAATTTCCGGGTTCTTAGTATTCAACCGTCTCGTACCTCGAATGTTTGAAGGCCGTTCGCTCTTCACCCAATCGGGTCCAAGTCGCTTGAATAGGGGCAGTTGTTGCACCCTAAAATTTGCTCAACCTTATTCACTTGGTTTATGTTTCAATATCATTAGCATTTGCATATAGAGTCATGTACATAGTCTAATCATCTGCATAGCATAGCATAACAAGGCATCCAACCAGGGACCAAGTACTATTCCCATCTCTATGAGCCTATCAAGAGGTTATTATTCTAATTCAATCTCATTCAAGTCATCAGAAAGAATTTGAAAGCTAAGAAGTCAGTAGGTCAAGCAGTGCATCTATCTCCTATCTGAGGGTATCTGAAGATTATCAAAGATGTTGAGATTTGTGAATTGAGCAGGGAGAGTATGTAGACACCATGGAGGGCTTAGAAAGTCATTTGGAGAAGGAGGCAAGTCATTGATATGATCACAAGAATTGCAATTGGAGACAGTCAACTAGGGTTTCATCTGGGTCAACCCTGGGTCAACTCTAGGTCAAATGACTGATTGAAAGGCATTAAGGTCTATTGGAGAGATGTGGGGTTCATAATTTGGCATGTAGAGAAGTATATGGTGATGTGCTAAGAAGAAATCAGAAGAAATCAAGGAGAAGAGGAGTTTCTAAATTAGGGTTTCTGTGTAAAATCCCCTGATTTAGGTCAAACTTCCAAGCAAGATAAGTCAAAATGCAAGCTCCAAATGGATCCTTGGCCAACATTAAACTTGTAGAGGATCTCAGGACCTTTAATTTGAGTGGTGGAAGACATTAAGGAGATTTATAGAACTCACGTTATGGTCCTTGCAAGTTACAGGTCATCTGAGGTATCTGAAATTTTGTCTGTGAAAATTACTTGTCTTCCAAGCAACGTTTACCCCTCAAGCAAATTTCAAATGAATTTCTGGTCAACATAAGAATTGTTCCTAATTGTCTTAGATTTCTAGAATGGTATGGTATGCCTTCATATGATTTGTGGAACTCTACTTATGGTCTTGGCAAGAAAAGGGTATTTTGGTCATCTGAGAATTACAGGTCATTTCATGCCTATGCCCAAAACTCATACAAGAAAGCTTCAAATGAAAAACTTCACAACATAAAACTTTCTACAAATGACATTTTGAGTCTAGAAAAGTTACCATGAAAGATTGGAAAGGCTCCTAGCTCAAGGTTTCAAAATTGGTGGATTTAATGAATGAAAAATGACCTAAAATTGAGATTTTTCATAATTTGGCCAAATGGGATGAAATTATAGGTCATTTTGATTGGAAAAAATGTTTTAAGAACATTGGAAAAAGTAGAATTTTGAGTTTGGTTCAAGAATTGAAAGATATGCTTGATTACTTACAAAGGAAGTTACATAATCCAAATCCAAGGGAAAGTGTGCATGGGAAGTTTCTCCAAGGTTCTAGGACTTTCTATTTCCATCTGTATATTGAATTGAATAGCTTCATGCCATGGTTGGTGCTTCATTGTGTTCATAATACCAAGCTTTACATCATTCTTCCAATTTGCAAAATCACTTCAAACTCCATCAAATCTCTCTCAATTTCCATTTTTCTTGATCTGATCATCATCAACATCATTCATAGATCACAATTCACACAAGAACTTGGTTGAATTGAAGAGAACTCGTGCCATACAACTTCATCATCCAAAGTGCAAGAAAGTTTCAATTACAAGATCCAAGAGGTTTGAGCCAGAATCTTTGCATACAGAACAAAGAATTGAGTGTGTGGATCAAGTTCAGAGCATCGAAAGCATTGGATCAAGAGAATTCCATAGCTATTTTCACCATTTACACCAGGTAAGTTTCCTCTTCGAATTGCATGATTTAGTTAGAATCATAGAGAATTGTTAGTATAGAACTGTTAGGATAGGTTAGAGGACTGATTTCACAAAGTTTGGAGAAGTTTCATGGAGGTTGTTAATGGTGTACCAAAACTATTAGGGTTTGTAACTCATAGAATAATGCACGATAACCTTGGATTCATAGCTCAGATTGATCAGCATGAGGTGTAGGCTGTGTTAGGGCAAGAATTAGAAAGAATTGAGATGATTGATAACAGGTGAAAATGGTGGAACCGAGTTGTTCTACTCATCAGGTTTGATTATTGGTTGAGTTTTAGAAGGAGCTGATGGTATGGCTGTGTAGAGGGGAAGGAATGGACCAACTTTGCTTTTCATATCGTGTGATTTCATGGAAAAACAAGGGAGAACAGAGAACTGGAAAATTTGTGCATGGTGAGGTTTTTCTGAAACCCTAGGGTTTCTAAGGTTGAAGACGAAGCGAGAGCCACACGATTTGGTGTTTGACCTTGACTGGGGATGTAATCCAATGGCTGTGTTTTAAACTGAAAACGGAAGGAAATCCCAAGGGTGCTACGCACCGTTTCACTTAAACTCAATCTGATGGGCTCAAATTTCCTTGCTAATCACACCCCCGTTCGCAGGCCCAATATTGATTTGAACTGAAAATCTTGCTAAATGCACCGTTCCAGCTTTTTGTTTTTTTGATTGAAGTTTTCTGCATGCATTGGGCCCAGACGCGCTTGCTATGCGCGCCCCCCAGTCTGGGCCCATCCTTTATTTCAACTGATTTTAATTACTTGCTGCACCCCCTGGTCCAATTAATTCCATTTAATTTCTTCCATATTTTTTTAATTCTTTGAAAATTCATAACAAATAGAAAAATGCATGTTTTTTAATGGTTGTTTTTGCATATTGTTCATATTTTTGTCAAGAAAATTATCATACAAAAAAATTCCAATTTCATTTTATTTTTATATTTTTAGCATATTTTTCTTTTAAATAGGATTAAATAATGTTTAGTTTGATGCATGAATTTGGTGATTTTAGTTTGATTAAATGCTTTTATACTTTTGATCCTTTCTTTTTAGGTTGATTAGTATAGAATGTTAGCTTGTATATAAAATTTAGTTCACAATTTTAGAAATTATTTTTAGATGATTTGTTTAGGTGTGAATAACATGATTCAAAATAGGGTTTAGGAGATAACATAGGTGAATTAAATCATTTCCCTTAGGAGTTGTAGATTGAATCTTTGGGGTATGGGACTATAGGGATTATGGGTAGTTAATAGATCCCTTAGAAAATATTAGGATTCCCCTACTGCTATTAGTATACTGCTTATATTGGTTTGACTGTGTGGTGTGCCCTCTCTAGGGTTATTTCATTTGTCTGTGTGGGGTATTGGGTTTGCTTGGGGATTGGGGAGAGCTGAAGACTGTGATGATGAAGCCCATTGGAGATCAAGAGAATGAAGACCAACTTCCAGAGTTGATGAGGAGTATCCTTTGCTGACAGTTGTTGAGGAGTATAGGGTCTAGGAGCTAGGCAGAGCTCTAGAGCAGAAAACTTGATTCACAAACATGGAAGGCCTTGTCTGCCTCCATCCTTTCTCTATGATTCAAAGTCTCTTTCAAATATCCACCTCCCTCCTTTGGAAGGATCAGTGAATGTATTTGAAAGATAGAACTTTTGAGAGAAAATTGTCTGTATAATGTTAACAGTTAATGAGCCACCCTTGGTAGGCATTTGACTGTTTAACATTCACTTCATCTTGTTGACTGATATTCTCTTTGGAGATTGAGACTTGAAGAAAAGCCATTGCAGATGGAAGACTGATGACAGAGACCTTGCTTGGAGATGACGACTGAGGCTTGCTTGAAGCTTGTAGCTGCTGGAGATGACTTGAAGTCTGATGTTGATGCAGAGCTGCTGTGGCTGTTTATATTTGTTGTTTCCTTATGTATTAATTGGTTTTCCCTGACTGTATTGTTTGTTGTTTAACCTGTTGGGTTGAAAGTGAATCTTGTTCACTTTTGCCTATTGTTTTCTAGGTTCGAGGTTGAGTGGGACTCCCTTGCCTCGCTTGTATTGCTGCATCCATGCATTTTACTACTTTATTGTATATTTGCTTTTGTTTCTGTTTCCGTCTATTCCCTTAGGATCTCTGTTTCTCTCTGCGCAAGAGAGGAGCATGATAGACACTAGGTCTTAACCCATGCATGATAACATTAGGTTAGTTTGATTCCCTTCGCAACTGTAGGTTAGAGTTCTGTCTCTTCTTTCTCAAAACAAACAGAAAAATACAATAAGATTTCAAACACAATAAAAGACACTTCTTCCGTAAAAGAATGTGAACTCATCAAAATGTCATTTTTGTCCGCTTGGACCAGTAATCAGAAAAACCCTTTTTCAGAAGGAATAAAATCAATCAAGACAGACTTGTGTCGTGCGTGGCCCGAACTACGTTTGCTCTGATCTTTCATGCTGTATGAAAGTACGTAGGCATAGGACGCGATATCCTAGCGAGCAACCTTCCCCTCCTTTCCCGTAGGTAGGCGAACTACGTTGACTCTGATTTCTCGTTCCAGACGGGAATACGTAGGCATAAAGTGCGATACTTTGCCGAGTCATTTTCTTTTCTTTTTAACCCTTAACCTGTAGAGTAGATAGAATAACAATCCATACCCGAAAACAAGCGTGGATCCCGTCGAGTACGACGGACGTGAGGGGTGCTAATACCTTCCCCTTGCGTAACCGACTCCCGAACCCAGGTTTTGGTTGCGATGACCATACCTTTCCCCGTTTTGCGGTAGGTTTACTCTGAGCGTTTCCTTTCCCTCCTGTGGGATAAATAACGCGCGATGGCGACTCTTCTGTTCAGCCGGCGCCGATTTTCGCAGTAGCGACATACAATCAACCTTTAGTCCACATCCTTTGGGAATGGGTACACCCTTTGGCTCCATGCTCGCTGCAAACCTAGGGTCCCCCTTTGTTTGTTTATCTTTATGTCTCTATGTGCTTACCTGTGTTTGTTGCATCCATAAAGCATCATATTGCATTGGTTTCATGGAATCCCGAGTTTTATTTATAAACATTATAGAACCAATAGGGATTACAAAGAAAATGTTTTGAAATATTCTTTTAAGAGTCCTAACTTGGATGACCTAAGGAAGTTGGGAACTTATATTGAAGATCAACAGAAGTTCAAAGGACATGAGACTATTATCAAAGATCTAGGAGGACAATGGATTTCTTCCTTCCTTACCAGCAAGAGAAGAAGAGAGATAAGGATTTATTTTCCTCTATCACACTACTCCTTGAGCATTGATCATGGACAAACTTGTATTCAAGAAGGTCCAGATAGAACAACAAATCAACAAGAATGATGAAGGACTTCCTTAGGAATTTATTAGCTTTTATTTAGCTAGTATGTCAGGACTCTTATAAGAATATTTATTTGTAATCGATATCAAAAAATAATAAATTAATTTTCTTTGGTATTCTGTAACATTTATAAATACTTGAGTGCCATGAAACTTTTCATTTCTACATTTTACATTCTTCATTTAGCATCTGCATGTGCATGTGTCTCTCCTCTTCTGTGGCTCATCCGGATTTCTGTCTTTTTCTGTCAGCTGACATCTCAACCATCTGACCAAACTCGAAGTATTACTAAAGGATAGTAAAGAGAACGGAAGATATGGATTCCATGACTAGTTTCAGAATTGTGACTAATCCGTTGTTCGATCTTCCCTCTGATGACTTTGTTCAACAAGTGGATGCTCCTTCCCAACCTCAGCTTGTGCAAGATAACTTGCTTGTTCAAGTTGATAGAAGAGATTCCCGATTTCCGCAGCCTGTACCTAATCATCAGAATGTTCGTACTGATAAAAAGATGGAGAGTCCTAGATTTATAGCAATGGAGAAAGAATTTCATGATCTCGAAGAACAGTTGAAGAAGATGAAAGAAGCTAATACATCTAATCTTGATGCTCATGACTTATGTTTAGTTCCAGGCGTAATTATTCCTCTGAAGTTCAAGATGCCTGTCTTTGAAGTTTACAAGGGTGTTAGTTGTCCAAGATACCATTTGACGATGTTTTGTCGGAAGATGACTACTTATGTTGACAACGACAAACTGATGATGCATTGCTTTCAAGAAAGCTTATCTGGGGCATCCTTGATATGGTATATGAAGCTACAAAGGAATTGTATTCAGTCTTGGAGAAACTTAGCTGATGCTTTCATGAAACAGTACAATTATAATTTAGACATCGCTCCAGACAGTGATCAATTGATGAACATGAGTAAGAATGACAATGAATCTTTCAGGGAATACGCGCAACGATGGAAAGAGTTGGCAACCCAAGTTCATCCACCACTTCAAGAGAAAGAATTAAGCAAGATGTTTATAAGAACACTGCCAGACTCTTATTATGATAGGATGGTAGGCGTTGTGCCATTAGATTTCTCCAAAATTATGGAAGTCGGAGTAAACATCGAAAATGCACTCAAAAGTGGAAGAATTCGAGATGACTTGAACAACCAAACTAATGAAGAAATTTCAGTTGATGATTCCCAAAAGGAAGGAAGTGTTGATGTTAATGCAGCTTGGGATTCCTCTCAAATCCTGCCAGATCCAGTTCTAATACCTTATCCTCAACATTAGTATAAAGCGCCTGCTCGACACAAGCAGCGACCACCTCATAAGCGAAGATTAACATCTCCAGATCAGCGTCAGAATCGACAAGTTCGAAGACGGTTTCAGAATCAGAAGATACCTATGAATTCTCCGAAAGAAGAGACTCGCTGGTTTGATCTTATCCCAATGACTTACAGTCAACTATGGTGTTATTTTGCTAGAAACTCGGTGATGACACCCAGAAAGACTAGAATCATGAAGTCTTATCCACCGTGGTTCAACTCGAACGCCAACTGTGAATTTCATGATGGAGTATTGGGGCATTCGATTGAAGAATGCAAAGTTTTCCAAGAGAAATTGCAATAAATGATAGATGACGAAGTGCCGACTTTCAAAGGAGGAAACCCTGTCGTGAACGGAACACCATTATGCTGATGTACACTCCAGGAATCCTGAGAAAGGCTCATCAGCTGTTTATTGTGTTTGCTTATGTGTTTTATTTCTTTGATTGAAAGCATAATTGGCATGTAAAAACATGTTATTTTGAATAAGTAGTGCAATAAGTGTTTGTCTTGAAGAAATCCATTTGTTTCACTCGTAAAATTTTCTTCATAATTTTATAATGCCAACTTTTACCCAATCTTTCCTCACTTTGGTGAAGAATTGAAAGGAGGATGCCGAAGTAAAACGCAAGTCTCCTGATGTATGCTTTTGAATAAAACCTACTGATGATCTAAGGCATTATTTCAAGCCTCCTAAACACTAGATATAAAGCGGTTAATTCCTCTTTAACCATTTTTCAACCTCATTTTTTTTGGCCTGGGGCAATTTTCAATCAGCTTGACTGAACACTTAAACCTTTAAAAAAAAAGAGTGAACATCTTTCAAAAATATTTGGGTACAAATATACTTTGACCCTCTGTTCCTTTGTTTTACAAATCTTAAACTAAACCACAATATAACCCTCAAAGTCCTAATTGAAGTAAGGTTTACTTCGAAAGCATACTCGGTGAGATAACGTTTCCTGACTCCTGTGAGCTATGCTCAAACTTTGATCGGCTTTATAAAATAAATTCATATCCTAACTAGTGATTTCGGTCACAAGTTATTGTGATATCTCTTTTCAAAAACTTCAAGACAAACGTGTGTTGCATTAATAGTTTCGAAATTAACATTTCTGACTTGCTAAATTCGCTTGATATCTTAGAAAGATTACATAGCTGACATTGATGATAAAACTTGAAGACTCTGCTGACCTGGGGAAAGTTATTTCCAAATGGTTTGTTCTGTACAAGTTTGACTTCCTAAGGGCTATTTTTTGGAGACTCATTCATAATACCGTCAATCAGATCCAGTTACGTCGAGATTCGGGGAATCTCTCTAAGAGTTTGAAAATAGTGGGGCAGTGGGACGCCATGTTTTATGTAAAATCCTCTTAGGACGAATTCTTCTCATAACCATAGGACTTGGGGCATCTGAGAAATGAAGATTATCTTATCCCTGTGCAACAAACTTTTTTATTCAAATGGCGACTACCACGCAGTCTTCAATACAAATTTTCAGCAATCTTCATGTCCCCGGTATTCTTTCTTCAGGTGGTCATGACATTTCTCCGATGAAGCTTTTAGATGCAGAACACCTAGTAATTTGCTCAAACTTCACTTCCCCAATGAAGTGGATATTATTCTAATCCTCAGTGGATCTTCTCCAACTTCACCTTCCTAATGAAGTGGACGTAATTCACTCCCAGTGGATCTTTTGCAGCGCCGATCTTCCCCAGCGAGGCGGGTGTTTATTTCATCCCCTTTGAGTCCAGTTACCACATTTTCAACGACTATGATGATCCAAGATTCCTTATCGAAACTGATATTTATTTTATCCATGGTTTTCTCCAATTGTGAGTCTGATCCACTCCTAGTAGATTTTTACTCTCGTTTTAACAAGATAATCCTTCAGGAAGATCAAGATGTTATGCCCAAGTGGAATGTTCTTTATTCCCCGTATGAGTTTTGAAGCCCTGAGGCAGGAGTGTGATTCCGCATCTAGTTCTCCACCTATCCCCAGTGGTACTTCTATCTTCGAGATTGGTCGGATGTCCGTTCCGAGATGTTTATTCCTCTCCGGTTTCTCCTGTCCGTTTGTTTTGTCAGCATAGGCATACGCATAGCATATAGATAGATAGCATGGCATATGCATTTTGCATCTTTTTGTTTGTTTGTTCTGTCTTTTTGGTCGTGTTTGTCCCCGAGTGGTTGGGCGCGTCGTCTCCTTCCAAGTAGAGTTGTCAGCCCTAGGAAAAAAAACACAATATTTCTATTTCCCCACGGAGTTTGATCCTCGTGGAAGAAGGTTGTTTTAGTACATTCCCATCTGAGTTCATACCTCAATGGTCGAGTCTTGCTTGACAGTTTCTCTTCGGTTATTTCCCAAAGTGAACTTCGGTCCTTGGCAATCACATTTTGGATATCTCCAGTCGTTTCAACTTGGATTGGGCGTGCATTTATTTTACACTTTTCTCCCTAAGAAGAGTTTTATGAAGATAACTATTGAAGATGGATACTTCTACAATAATATTATCAGACTTCCTCGACAATCAGCATCCAAATTGTAAGCAGCTCTTCATTTGAGCAACTCATTTCAATCAAGTTTTTATCAAGATGACAAATGGCAATCTCCTCAAGACAGTTTGTCCATCCCCAGTGATTATCGACTTGATAAATGGAAAACCTTACAGATATTTCTCTTTATTTGAGAATTCGCACATTTTCACAACAACAAGGATACTCCTCAGGAATGTATTCCCCAGTGAATTCACTACACAAGATTAATTCCATCAAGTGACATCTCCCCAGAGAAGTCGAGGAAGTTTATCACATTGGTCTCTCTTTATTTGAGAAGACATACTTTACAATTCAACCGGCTCACATCTCTCTTGAAGATCCCCGGTGAAGTTTTGCAACCTCCAGTACATTATGGCTTACAGCCAAAATCCTACAATCTACAATGATTCCACAATTTACAATGATATTTTAATCCCCTATGAAGATGCTCTCGAGTATTCACCATTTCAAGAAACTGAGACCCGTTCATGGCAAACACACCATGAGACGTGGGGAGGTTATTTAAGGAAATTGGGACAAGCTCATGTCATCCAGACCATGACGCTCGGGGAGGTTTATTTCAACTCTTTTCAAGTCCAAACAAGAAACTGAGACCCGCTCATGGCAAACACACCATGAGACGTGGGGAGGTTATTTCAAGAAACTGAGACCCGTTCATGGAAAACACACCATGAGACGTGTGGATGTTATCTTAAGAAACTGAGACCAGCTCATGGAAAACACACCATGACGCTCGGGGGGGGGGTTTATTTCAAAGACATCTCTCTTTTCCTGGCTAATCTCGGCAGAAGATTACCAGTAGACCTCGACAGTAGGTATTTCTATTTTATTTTCTGGCTAATCTCGGCAGTAGATTTCCAGAGGACTTCGTCAGAAGTATATCTCCAGCAGACTTCAACATAGAATCTCGACAGCAGATTCCATAAAAGTTATGACAATATACTTTGGCAAAAGTATTCTCAATTAAAGTTACAAGTCTCGACAGTAGACTTCTCCAGGTGGTAATTACATTTAACCTATACAGTAGGTCCTTCAAGTGGATTTTCTCGCAAGTTCTTCACAGCATGTTTGGAGATACCTTGTGATTGTCAATCTTTGATCTTTCCCCGAGGAGTCTCGCTTTGTTGAGCCTGTTCTTCCCGTGTGTCGCGTCCAGTTCATCCCCTGTGGCGCCATTTCTCCAAAGGACCCCCCGCGTGTCTCGCATTTCATATCATTGCATATCATATGCATTCGGTGGTTTTCTTAGGGCCAAAAATTTGTGCAAGGTTTGTATTTAAGTCCATCCTATCACGTCGAGACGAAGATTTCAATCTTCATATCTTCGGATAGAAGTAACTTAAATAGGGGCATTTGTAGCACCCTAATTTTTGACCATAAGATCCCACCTCCTCGTGCTTTCTTTCTTCCTTGTTTTCTATCTTTATGCTTTTATGCGCGTATTTATTATGTCTAACGAGCTCATGAAGGGGTACTATTTTCAAGTAGAACTGGAGTGCGTCCTCTCAATTTAATACTTCAGATTATAACTAAGGGATCTAAATTCGAAAGTCTTAAGGATTCCACGGGTTGAGGAACTCTGGTTATTCTTGAAGTCGAGATACATTCATCTCAAGTGCGAGGTTTATTAAGCTTTAGTGTACTAGATCTGGGTTTTGCGTATTTGGTTACAACGCGATTTCCTGTCTTGGATTCTTCTATTAAATCAAAAGGGGTGTTTCCAAAATCGTGACCTCTTTGCAGGCATGTTTTTGATCCAAAGATTGAGGTTGTGGAGTTATGGAAACTAAAATAACCAGATAAGGGAGACCTTAGTTTATGTTTCAAACTACTAGTTCAATGAAACTTTTCAGAGAGCTTCGTTTGTTGGAAATGGAGTTTGTGTGTTGTTACAGCTGATACAAATCTCTCTCATCCAATTGGAATGATTTCATAAAGGGTTATGATTTCAAAAAGTTGTTTGACACAATAGTAATTTGTCCAAGAAGACTCGTTCATACTCGCTCATACGCCACACTCATGATCATCATCAAACAATTAACTCCCAAAGGAACCATACTAGAACAACAACATTCTCCATTTATAAAAACCAAGAGTTCATCTGGTAGAAGGCGGCCACACTGTTGCTTGTTTATGCATATATGTTTGAAACATGTGACTCACATCCAACACGAGGCATTATTTGAATTATAAAGGGAGCATTACATGAGATGTTATTTGAATTATAATGTTGAAAAAGGAGCATTACAGTATTAAATGTACAGCATCCGGTACTACGGTATTCATTACAAAGAGTTTCATAAAATAAAACCATCCTAGTTCGTTAATTTCTCTACAAGACCAAAGTAAATGATAGGGTACAAAAGAAAACAAGAACAAAATCCTGCAGATACACAAAACTGCCATTGCAGAGGTTGGTTGACATGTTGCAAGCTCGGCTTTATCTGTTAGCAAAACTCTTGAAGCGCCAAGTTTTTAGAACTTAGTTTTCGAGTGCATAAACCTATTAACAAAGGCTCCGATACTCTTGAATCGTTGCCGTTTGGACCTGATTCCTTCATGAATGACTTTGTGTTCCTTTAACCACTAAGTTTCGCCGTTGTTGTGAGGAGTTGAAGAAGATACATGATATTGGTAGGGTGCTTTCACGCAAAAAGGCGGCAAGGGCTTTCTCCTCGTTTTATTTTGGGGTCCAACTTCTACTTTGTAAACCGGTTGATCCCAGATATAATTGTACACCGCTCTCCTTCAGAACCTACACCAAATAATCAGAGGAATTATACTAAGCCTTGTTCTTGCTATGATGACAGGATCACCAATTCATTGATAGTATACTTCAATACAAAGTTAGGCTAAGTTTGAAGGCTTACTCTAAGAGATGAAGGCCACGGTGTCGGCGAAGCTAGCCTCGCTAAACATGAGTCTGGTGTCCACTTGGCAGACCAACAAACCATTTGTTCCAACAAGGGAGCTGCAGTGCTTTGAAATGAAACCAACACAACCAAGTTCAGCATAGTCAACAGACTTCCAAGAATTGTGAGTTTACCTACAGAAGAAGAGGGTTTCTATACCTTGTCGGTTTTGCCGGCTTCGCTTACGGTTTTTTTTGTGTCCCTTCAAAATGTGCCATCTCTCCAAGCAGCTCCAAAGTTCAGTTGTCAAGTATACGTGAAACAAGAAACCCGGAGGTTGTAAACATAGAAATCCTCAAACTTCTGCTACGGTCCATCTCACAACTTTCATAACTCGCCAAACCTACATTGAAGGACATGATAAACAAGCTTATTCACCAAGGCTTTCCATCCTGCTAAATAGTTAACAGAAACATGTAGTTAAAACCACTTACGGTGAAGATTATAAAAGCTGGTTAGATTGGAAACACGAGCTAACGCGGGTCATCGCCGTCGATTGGGATTAACTTGTGTGTCAATATTACCTGAAATATGAAGCAATATAATCAGTTAACCGGAAGACGGAACCGTCAGCAATAAACCACATAATCATTTCCAGGTACTCATAGCAGGTTTTCCGAGGAAATACGGACACAACCAACATGATATTATAAGCAAGCTACCTGAGAACGACACCCTGACTTCACCGTGAACGATAGCATGCTGAGAGTCACCAAGTTTCCTCTTCGAAGGTTTTTCAAGGCAGTAATTTGAAGCCGCAGTCTTCTTTCCAACCCAGTCACGCAATAGCAGTCAACACGAAACTCACACTTCACAAAAGGATAGCTGCGTTTTCCGCCTCCGGGTATCTCCCACATTGACGGATGTTCAAAGGTCACATAGCAGTCCAAACAGAGTCTCACTTTATCGTCCTGTTACAAGAATTCCAACAAAATACACAAAAGGGTCAAATTGAATTGGATCATATAAACAGAGTTGGATGAGATAGAACTAATTGGCAATCTAAAGGCAGCTTACAAATCCCATTGGAAGTGCTCCTCTACCCAAACAAAGATGACGGCAGCCGTTTACAGAGTTCCAACTTCAAGTAACCCTCATTTTGTACAAGTTCTTATAGCCCAGAATGCAACTTGCTCTCGGATTCACCTTCCTCCCAAACCTGTTAAACAAAACCAACCACAGTAAATTGGAGATTCAAGGAAATTTAACAGAGATGAGAAATATGTAAGCATTTTTTTGGCCAAAAGGAAACGACGTTTAACAACATGTCTGCAGCAATTAACTTATTTCCAAAACAAGTTCATGACATAATTTGAAATATTTCCAAAGATAGTTCGCAGCCTAATTCATGGCATTTAATTCAGACGTTAATGGACTTGTATAAATCGAATAGATTCAAAGGGGGGAGTGACCAGAAAATTCACGGCAATCCATACGATCCAACAACAAGCCATCAGAAAAAACACAGAAACCCACAACATTCACGGCAAAACCCAATACGAAAAATCCCCAAATAAAACACTAAGTTCAAGTTGAGAACTTATCTCTTGTTTCGTCGCCGTCGAAATCTACGTCGCCGGAACCACCACGAAGCCCTTACCGTGAAACCGCCTTCATCGCCGGAAAGCCTTCGCACCATCCGCGAATCATCCACTGCCGGGAAAGCGAAATCAAGCCTTCATCACTTTCACACTCGTCATCAACCATCCACGATCGTCACCGTTGGAACTTCCATTTTCCGCCGTCCGCAAATCGCCATGATTCCACCACCATTTTCAAAGATCTGTGAAGGAAACAACGGAAAACCGTGAGGATTCTCTCCACTAACAATTTAGTTTTTTAGTTTGTTGATTTGTGTAAGCAGGAATCGAAGAAAAGCAAGAGGAAGATGAAATGTGACGAGGAGAGAAGAGAGATCGAAGAGGGAGAACGACGGAAGACGGGGGGAAGGGGATTTAGGGTTTCTTTGATTTTATTTTTTTTATTCTGTTGTAATCATGTACATGCGCACCCGCGGTAGTTACCGTACACCCACACATCAGCCACACACACACTACTTACCACATGATCACAACGCAGTCTCACAGTACACCCGCGCGCACCGTAACCACTCACCATTTTTAATCAGCCATTAACCACCTTTAATCTCCCTTAACCAATTAATCTTTTTTTTTAAAATTAATTATCAACCTTAATCATTTTATTTATATAATTAAATGAACTAATAAAAATAACTTAATCAAATCAGCCCCCTTTTCTATTTAATTAAAATAAATTAATAAACCTCTTTTAATTAGCTTGTTTTTAATCAATAACCTTTTTAATTAATCAATATCTAGTTAATAACCCTTTTAATTTATTTATAATCATCACTCTTTTATTTATCACTAAAAAAAACATCTCATAATTAATAATAGCAAAGTTATTTTATTAAAAACTCACATCATGACAATCCATTTAATTTGTTTTATTTATCAATAAGAATAGCCTTTTATAAATAAAACTTATTTAACTATAAATCTATTTCATAATTTAAGAAAACCACCTTTTATTAAGAAATCTTTTCTTTAAAATTAGGAACTTAATCAACTCACATCTAAAACCCTTTTATTAATAAAATTAATTCAACATTTCCCTTAAAATCAAATTCACTTATAATTTGTAATCTAATAAAATAATATATTTTCTTATAAGTCAATCCCATCTAAAATCAACCAACATCGTAAAACTCAATCAATCGTGCACGCTTCCGCATCCGCACATTCACATTATTCACAATTCACACATTCGTACACTTCAGCGCTTTCATGCGTGTGTATGCCTTTATTTATCTGCCTCTATTTTTCCGCAATTTACATTTACCGCATTTACTTTATTCCATTGCATTCCGTCCAAAGGAAGAACTTGCATGTAACATAAAAATTGCGCGTATGCATCCCATTTTCATCATTCCCCCATATGATCCTTGATCCCATTCAGGTCGATCTCTTAAGTTTAGATCCTACCCCATAGGAAGGACCTCTATCTTTACAACTTAGACAAACACATTCAACAACTCAAATTATTCAAACCTATTAGAGAATAAGATGTTAATCATCTTAAGCGAGATAAAACTTCTACCCCATAACAACATAATCAATTTTCCTACAACGTTGTGGTGGTTAAAATCAAGTAATCTCCCTTAAAATGACAACTCATCTTTTCTCCTAAACTCAATCAACCAACTACCCTAATCCCGTAGGAACTTTGACCACAGTCAAAGAACTCCTCAAACCCTTTAGGGGAACTACAGATACTCTGATTCAACTCCCGTAAAGATATGTAGGCATAAGATGCGATATCTTATCGAGTATACTTAGAAATAAACCCCTAGGTCTCTTACCCCTTAAGCAGATAAACCTTAGCAATAAACAAACATAAAACAAGAGGTGTCTGTAGAGTACTGATTAGTGCATCTTTATGCACATTCTCCTATATTTTTACTTAGGCATTTATTTACTTTATTTTGATTATTCTTATGTTTTATTATGTTTGTATATTTTATTTTATTTTTGGTTTAATTTGATTTTCGCACTTTATTTTTCAGCTTTAGCCGTCTGCGCGGAAACGATCATAACTAGAGTTCCAGGAATCCGTTTGAGGCGTTCTAAAAATTGTTGGTAAGCTAAAAGAGAGAGCTACGATTTTCGTGTTGGAGTCGAAGTCAGATTCGGAGCACATTTTCCCAGAATATTCGTTGAAGTTACAACATTAGGAATTTGTTTTAGTTTTGGGTCATGTTTTGGGCCTGGGTTATATTTTCGACCCAGTTGGGTTTTGAACCGGATCCATTATTTTTCTTTTTAGGGGAAACCTTGTTTTACTGTTAATTATATACTATTCACAGAAAAAATGGAGAGGGAGGTTTGAGAAGAACTCATGGAAAACTAATACCTCCGGGCAAATCCTGCTGTGTACGGTTTCAACACTTTGAGGTTATTATAATATCAATTCAAATCTGATTCCTTTCAATCCTTTTCTGTGAAGTCATTTTCTTAATTTTATTGCAATTGTTTGCTTAATTCAATTGTTGTTCATAGGATATAATTGATTAAATTCGATTGTATGCATGTTCCTAAATTTAATTGCGTGTTATCGTTTGCTTAATTCGTTAATTCGTCATATTCTTAACCGTTTGCTTAATTCGGTAAACAGGAACATAATTCATTTGATGTTGGTAAGCGCTTGTCTGATTAATATCATAATCGAATAGGATTGGAGCCGTTTAGGGATTGATGTTATAATAGTCGATGATAAGTCGGAACCCGAATCAGTAGGATTAGCCGTTTTAGCTTATTTTAATAATCACTTTTTTTATAGTCACTTATTTTAAGTATTTTTTCTCTTAATAAAAATTCAAACCCCCATAAACGGTTACTTTATTGGTCAATCACTACAAGAATCCTTGAGAACGATATTCTGAGTTACTGTCGCTGTACTATAATTTTTACAAAAAGACTCGTTTCTGATCCGCGCGCGACAGCGGATCAGTACTACAGAAACTTAGGATGCTAGCACCTTCCCTAATTTTAACCAACCCCCGAACCTATAACTCTCTAACCTTTGCATGTGCATTGCATTGTGAGAATTTCGATCTTTATCCCTTCCTTTGGACAAATCAAAGTTCGGTTGCAAATGAATTAGATTCAAGTTAATCAATAGCTTGGTATCCAAATTTCACTGCGACATGTTGCACAATTCTTTATAATTTATCACACAAACCTGCTTATAATAATTATATTTAACACAAACCTTTATTTCAACACTACTTAGACCTTATACACAACCTTCTTACAATCATTGTAATTCAACACGATCCTTTATTTCAACACATAGGCCTTATATGTATATTATCATTCAACAGAAACGATCCATACTTATAAAATATATTCCAAAACCGATAATGTCATAATATTCACTATACATATATTCAAAAATTCCATAAGTGCGGATCCTCACAACAACACAATACGATTTCGATCTAGAAGTATATCAATAAATTCCAAAACTATATACGACTTCCATAACTGTAATTTATCCAGTAGTATGTGCAGAACATCACATCAACACAAATCTACGATCAAAAGACATAAAGACAATATACCTTATACAATTCTCATCTCAAGAATTTATTGACACCATTCCTCCTTAATTTCTTCCAATTTTTCTTTCGAATAAGTGCCACACTTGAATTCATCAAAGTACTACGTAATATAACAAAACATGCATGATTTAGTTAAAACTAATTACTTAGATGAAATACCAGTTAAATATCAAAATAAATCATATAACTTATAAATCCATACCATGTTTGGAATCTCTGTTTGGCCCGAATGAATAATTTCCTTCATAAACCTCAATACAAAATAGCCGCAATCAATACCGTTGCGCTGACGAGGACACTACACATGAAAAAAAAATACGAATACATATCAGGATATATAGTTTAACTAGTTTTAGCAAACAACATCACTATAATAATCAAAATTTGAAAATATACCTGCACTCTGATCCAACTAATGTTGTTAGCCTTACTCTTTGGTACTCTTGTTTGTCTTCGTGATCGAAATATTTGTATAGCTCTAAACATAATATAAACGAATATTTATAGCTATCTCACATAATAAATAAAGATATACACGAATTATTCAGAACAATCTCATCACTTACGTATCAACCATCTTCTTCATATCAGGATATTTTGTTTGATCCCCATCTAATGAATCCAAATAATACACAATTTCTTTTATTGGATTAAGCGCGACCAACAACTAGTGTCCAATGTAAAATAAGACAAAATTTTAAATGAAAATGTTATAGAGAATTTTTAAAAAGAATAATTATAATAAATGAAATTAGAATGAAATCTAACCCATGGCCAGTATTATATGGAAAAAAAATACAACTTTTCTGTATCTGTGGCCATAAATGCTCAGTGTAATACCCCAAAGTTTGCCTTGAGATTTAGTAGTTTCATTTCGCCTCCCATTTCTTTTCGCATCGCATTTTAGCTAACCGCTGACAGATTTGTGTAGTTGGTTGATTTTTGCACGAAAAGTCGCATTTGTGCGCTTTAGCTTATGAAAGGTAAAACGGTCATTTGCATGCAGCTGACTGTGAATTTTTGAATCTGGGTTGTAGTCAGGAAATTGGATCCATTTGATATTGTTGATGTGAATCAAGGCCGAGGTTGTAATTGGAATTTAATCGTGAAGGATTTGAGCCGTTGAAATTAAACCAATTCAATTTAGTTGGATGGAGTTAATCGGGAAATATGGTCATTTGAATAAAATCGAACAAATTGGATTTATTCTGATAAGATTGTTCATTTAAATTGCCGGAAAGATTAATCGGAAGTTGTATCGGAGACGAGATCAATTGGATGAATTTTAAATTAATAAAAAAATAGAATTTTATTGGTGTTTTCATTTCACTTTTAAATCAATTTTATTTCATTTTTTATTGTTTTCATTTCATTTTTAAATCAATGTTATTTCATTTTTTAATATTGTTCTCATTTCATTTTAAAATTAATTTTATTTCATTTTTTTTAATTTTGTTTTCATTTCATTTTTAAAACAAAAACATACATTTTAATAATGGGTTTTTCATTTTTATTTACATATCAAAATAATAATAATAATAATAATAATAATAATAATAATAATAATAATAATAATAATAATAATAATAATAATAATAATAATATTTCATTAATCTAAATGGAATAGTTTTATTATATAAAAAATAATTGTCTTTACAATGTCAAAAAATAAATAAATAAATAAACTTACAAAAAAATAAATTACATTTTTTTTTCTAAAAAATTCTAAAATGCCTAAAAAAAATTTCTATTTTGTCCTAAGTCTTCTCCCCGAATCTCTGACTTTTTCGATTAACTCTTTGGACCTACAAAATGAACAAAACAGATAATTTTTATCGGTTAGATTTTCGTCCCGATACCCTCAGAGCCAATGTCATCATCGGGTATGTCGAGAGGGTAACGGATTGCTCCGAAACCAACTCCCGACTCATTTCCGACATTTTGGCTAAACCGGTAATATCCGTTCTTATTTCAAGGCAACAGAGAGAGAGAGAGAGAGAGAGAGAGAGAGAGAGAGAGAGAGAGAGAGAGAGAGAGAGAGAGAGAGAGAGAGAGAGAGAGAGAGAGAGAGAGAGGAAGCGCTTCTAGAAAAGTGATTATCGAAAATTGCTAATTGAAAAGCACTTATTTGAAAAAATGATTTTTCCCGAAAAGTGGTTTTGCCAAACATGGCCTTAACACATTTTTCCAGGAAAATCTCAGTTTCAACAGATCAAACAGGCCAACAACACTTCCAGCAGGTCAAACAAATTCACAGCAACATTGTCGCAAGCAAAATTTCAGCAACTCAGTCAAACCAAAACACAACGGATAAGCCGCATCAACATGAAACAAATCCGCGGATCTCCAACCTATAAAACCAAATAACATATCAAAATGGAAAAGTAGAAAAAACGTAAGATCGACAACAATCAAAGCTTTCAAAAGAAGTAGAAAAGCCCAGTCAAGTTCACCAAATAAATCACGAACAAATATTCGTCCAAAGCGCAACCAAACCGCAAGAATTTCGCAAATTAAATCGTTAAACCCCAAGCCCACAATCTCAAAATAAAACAGCATATAAAACCATCAGAAGATTTCAGAAATGGGGAGAACCCTAGAAGGGAACCCAAAAGGGCGGATGGATTCAGAAGTCAAAGTTTCATCATTATCACCGTCAAAAGGAAAAAGAAGAGGAAGAAGTTTTTCCGAAACACGGCAAACGTCAACCGTCTCCGCGAAGTCAGACGAGTGTCATCGTCCTCATCGTTCATCCAAAGCAACCCGGAAGCATCATCATCAATCGGAAGCGGCGACAGAAGCTTTGAAGCTTCAACGCCAGCCAAGCATTCCTCATCATCCAAAGGTAACGCATTGTTAACGAATGGATTTGGTTCTTGGTTTTCTTTGTTTCAGGTTAAAAGGGAGAGAAAGAAGATGAACGAGGACATGCAAAGGAAAGAAGAAGAGAAAAAGCTCTGACAGCCCCAACAATGGCGTCGGCGGCGCATGAGGAGAAGAGAAAGAGGGTTCATAAAACCCTAGATGGAATGTCAAGACAATATTCCCCCCTTTTAATTTTGTTTCTTTTTTTCCTTTCTTTTTTATTTTTATTAGTTAGTTTATTATTTTATTAGTTTAGGATTTAATAAGGATAATAATTAACATAACCTTCTTGTTTTAACTAATTAATCATGTTTCTTTAATAAATCTAAAACAAACAAAAACCTAAAATATTTTAAAACTAAAAAATCATTCATCATTTTTAGTAAGAAATGGAATTCAAGGATTTTGAGTTTTGATTAATTTGTTTTAATAAACTTAATGCCAAAATTAAAACATTTTATTGTTAAAATTTAAAAAAAGTCTAATTTTAAATCCATTTTTAAATTGAAGATATTTTTTACTTTAAAATTAAAACATTTGTTTACTTTAAAATTAAAACATTTTTTTAACATTAAAATTAAGATTTTTTAATCACAACAAAAATTACAACAAACTTTTCCCCATCAAAAACTTAAAAATTAAAACATTTTTTCTTTAATTAAATTAAAACAAACGTTTCTTAATAAAAACATTAAAATTAAAGTAATTTCCTCCCGTTGAACACAAAAATCCGAACTTTTGACCTAGCCGTTTCAATGTTCGTCTAACCCTCATTATTTCTTGTTCATTTCAGCTTATTAATCTTTCATTTGTTCGTATTGTCATGGTTTCAATTGTAATCATGTGAGGCCATCGTCGCAATTATTGTTCTTGTCTTTTATTTTCCGGTTGTAACTATGCAAGGCCATCGTCGCAATTATTTATTCTTGCATTTTTGGGATTTGTAATTTATGCGAGTGATCGTCACGATGCTTTTTGCTTTACCGCTTTCCTTATTTTCGTACTTTAAATCTGCCATATGATAACTCTTCATCATTTGCATCATTTATCATTAACAACCCTCCGAAGGATTAGGTCTAACAGTTTGACCACCGAGTCAATAGTCCTAACCCTTGACCGTTTCAAAACCCTAATAGCATAGGCGTCCCGCCGTGGACAAAAATGCCTTTTACCCTAGCATTAGGTCAAGGAGTCGCCGCACTCCATTTTAGGGTTTCCCGCCGTGGAACATTTAGTTAACCCTAATTTTAAACAATTTTTAACGTAGAGATTGGAGTCGCTGCACTCCACGTAAGCGTGTCCTAAAGAAACGCTTATTCCCCATTAAAACCTTGACTATAGTCAAGAAGTTTCTAACCTCCCTTTCGAGGGGAACTACGATTACTATGATTCCATCCTCTACCTCGGATACGTAGGCACAAGATGCGAGTCTTGGCGAGTAAACTTAGGACTAACCCTTGGGTCTCTTTGTCACTCTTAACCCCTTAGCTCAGTATATACCTTAAAGCAGATAATAAAGTAAATACTAAATAAACAAAAGGTTTTTGTAGAGTACTACATAAGTTTAGGGTGCTAATACCTTCCCTAAGCTTAACCAACCCCTTACGTAGGTCTCTCCCCGCATTGTTTACAACGCAAAAACTAGGTTTTCCTTCATTTGACATTTTCCTTCAGATAAATCAAAGTCGGTTGTGAATCAAAGATTTGCGATTCAAACTAATTAATAGTTTGATATCCTATTCTCACAGCAACACTCGGACTACGTAATCTCTGACTGCATCAGGATTATGTCTGATTAACCGTGCATTGATACAACTAGAAGATAAGAATGAGAACCTTTATGTCAATTGATGCAGGACCAACAACCTTTCATACAAGAACCTTAAATAAAAACATAAACAACATTAGGATTAATATTATTTGTAATGAGCAAATAAATTGATCAATTATATATTTAATTAAACTTGATCGGAATACCTGATGTATGAATGAATAACACCGATGCCAAATTCAGAATGTTGGAAAACCTGATCCAAATCCTCTTTAGTAATTGTTTCATCATAAGCAAATTCGAAAATACCTTCTTCCATATGTATTTGACGAATGCCACCCTCCACCACATCTGTTGTTTCGACATATG
>CAWUDS030002327.1:0-7500 GCA_963859935.3 Lathyrus sativus | reverse complement strand
CATTTATCAGGATATATAGTTTAAATAGTTTTATAAGTAGAACCACTTTAACAGTCAAACATGGGAAAATATACCTCCACTCTGATCCAGTTGATGTTGCTAGCCCTGCTTTTTGGCACTGTTGCATCTCTCTGTGCTCTGTATATTTGTATAACTCTAACATAATATAAACACATATTTAGAACAATGTCACATAATAAATAAACATATATAATTATTCAGGACACTATATATCATCACTTACGTATCAACCATGTTCTTCAGATTTTCATATTTGTTTGTATCGCCATCCGATGAATCTATATAATACACTATTTCTTTAATCGGATTAATTGCGACCAACAACCAGTGACCACTATAAAATAAGACAACAGTTTAGACGGAAATGTTATATAATATGGAAAAAATCGAACAATTATAATAAATGAATTTAGAATAAAAACTAACCCATGGCCAGTATTATATGGCAACATAAACAACTTCTCTGTATTCGCACCCATAAATCTCTGGACTGTGTACTCTTTGACTGCTTCTGGTGTCTGGTCTATTGTCCGTGAGTTGACACTGCTAGCAGATAAGAATGCGAATACTGAAGTCAAATCAGCGGGGACCAACAACTTGTCATACAAGCGCCTAAAAAAAATATAATCAACATTAGATTATTCAGTTAAACGAGCGAATTTTAAAATGTTCGATTATCTAATTAAAATGGATCGAAGTACCTGATGTAGGAATGCATAACCCCGACGCCCAATTCTAAATGTTTGAAAACCTGGTCGAAATCCTCCTTAGCAAGTGTTTCGGAATATTCAAAACCGAAAATACCTTGATCCATATGTATTAGACGGATGCCGCCCTCAGGCACGTCTGTTGTCCCTACATATGTTTGAAGGCACGACCTAAATTGAGGAACAAATGCTCTTTTTGTCTCAACCTTTTTTTTGGGCACCTTGGATGTTTCAGGCATGTTTCCCTTGCTGACTTGTTGCGACTGCTGATCAAGAACCTAAAAGTCATATATAAGTTCAGTAAATAATTTATAATAAAATAATCACTTAAACTGTAGTACTAGTACCTGTAACTTTGATGCAGCTGAATCGGTATCCCGCACAATAATTTTATCATCTTTTGTTTTGGATTTTGTGGGAGTCTAAGATCATCATGTCAATAAGAAAGTGTAAATCTCAGAATAACTTTCATGTATGGGTAATAAAACATTGGAATATTACAAGGTTCAACCTACCTCATCATCCATGAAAATGAGATTCGCCGACCATGCTACATAAGCTCCTATCGCGTCTCCCACCACTGTTGCGTCTGATACATCGTCTGGCATAGGCAACAACGCCCCCCCCCCCTCTAATGCAATATCAACAGATACTTTCAAAAATCCAGCAGGGAGGGGTTTATGGTGAAGTAAGTCTCCCAGGGTGTTATGCACCTTTCCCTTGCCAACCATGCGATAAGTCGGCGACAATAAATATAGTCGACAAGGTGAAATGCCCTAAACAAATAATGATCAGTTAATGTGTCAATTAAGAAAAATGTGCTAAATTAATTTCAATGTAATATATACAATTACCTCTGGAAGCTTCTGCGGACAACCGATACTATCTTTGTCACTAGTAGCTTTACCGGCCTCTGGAGCGCGCCTTTCGGACATGTATCTCTCCTTATCCTTCTGTAATTCACGAATTTGAGATTTCATTTCCTCCAAAGTACCATCACTTCTTTATTGGTTGGATTTTTTTTCCTTGGCTGCTTATACAGTTTGGATGGAGTGACACCAAATCCCTTGCCCCTCACACGCCCAGAGTACTCAGGAATATTCAACACCCGACTCAATAAACTCCTGCAATCATCGTCTTCAGCAGGAGTTATAGTCTGGGATAGGGACTCCTGAAATATAGATAAAAGCATATTTAAATATTTTATACACTTTGTTCAAACACTTTGTTCAAAAACTAATGTTGTACTTACACATTGTTCAAACACTTGTTGAACTTCTTCTTGGACGGCTCCATCTCTTCCCACCCGGGCAGCCTTCCATACGACATGGTCCGGAAGAGATGCCGCATCACTTTTCTCCTCTTCCAACTACGCATTAAGACGAACAATAAAGCATTATATCCTATTATGTATACTTACTATTTTTTGTAAATAGATCATATTAAAGCATATATATGCACTTACTAATTTTTGTTCTAAGCGTGCATATCCCAAACGCCCCTTTCTATATGGATACGCAGGGTTTGATGCTTGTTCCCGATTTACGCCACTCTTAACCTGAAAAAACAAGTTTAAGTCATATCAGTTTGTTTGTGGAATAGGTATATATACTATACATTGTTCATGATAAGTTGTACTTACTTCAAATTCTTTGGTTCTTCGCTTCGCAACAAATGTCTCCCATTCTGCATCCGAAATCAAATCAGCGTACTTCGCTGGACGCTCCGACTCTACAAAGTTGCCATCAGAATCTTTAAGATATTTGTTGGTTAAAAACGCTCTAAATCCCCTCAAGCGTTTTCCGACCAACTGAATACAATATTTTCTCCTAGAATCCTCAATATTAAAAGATCTCTGCAAACAAATACACATACATATAACATGTTAGTATAATTAATTTAAAGATGTAACTGTCAACATAATTAAAAATGATCAAATCTCATACTTGAATCTCGGTCCAAATTTTATCCTTAGCCGCTTCTAATGCAGGAATTCTCCAGTTATCGCAAGTAATCGAAACTTGCGAATGTACAACTGCTCCAATATAACTTGTCAGCAGCGCACCATTAGGCTCAACCAACTGATCTCTTTCATTCCAATGGACATCGTACTTTAAACCTCTATCTCTCGCACGGATGATTCTTTTCATTATCGTTATGCCTCTTTTAATTTCGCCTTCAACGTCTTTGGGTGTTTCTTTTCCATCATGTGATGTTTCCTCGTTGCTGGCCATAATATACCTATAATTCAGAATAACAACAACAACAACAAATATCAACAACAATAACAACAAATGTCATATTAAACAATAACAACAATCCATCTATATCAAATATAAACTATATCTCATATTTATAATCAACAACAACAACAAATATCATATTAAACAACAACAACAACAATCTATATCAAATATACACTATATCTCATATTTCATATCAACAACAACAACAAATATCATATTAAACAACAACAACAACAACAACAATATATATCAAATATATATATATCTCATATTTTACATCAACAACAACAACAAATATCATATTAAACAACAACAACAACAATATATATCAAATATATATATATATATATATATATATATATATATATATATATATATATATATATATATATATATATATATATATATATATATATATATATATATATATATATATATATATATATATATATATATATATATATATATATATATATATATATATATATATATATATATATATATATATATATATATATATATATATATATATATATATATATATATATATATATATATATCTCATATTTTACATCAACAACAACAACAAATATCATATTAAACAACAACAACAACAATATATATCAAATATATATATCTCATATTTTACATCAACAACAACATCAAATATCATATTAAACAACAACAACAACAATATATATCAAATATATATATCTCATATTTTACATCAACAACAACAACAAATATCATATTAAACAACAACAACCACGATCTATATCAAATATCATATATCAACAACACTAAAAACATCAAATATCATATATCAAATATCATATATTAAACTATATATATATATATCAACAACAACAACAAAAACAATCAGAACAACAACAACAACAAATAACACAACAACAACAAAAAAAAACTCAAATATCTCATATTTTACATCAACATCAACAACAATATCATATATATCTCATATATCATATTAACACAACAACAAATAACACAACAACAACAAAAACCATCAGAACAACAACAACAACAAATAACACAAAACCTTTAATATCATATTTTACACTAAACCTTCAATAACTCAAATAACACAAAACCTTCAATAAAAACAACAACAGCAACAATATAAAACCATCTACTATGTTCAAATACCATCTATATAAAACCATCTATATCATCAGAACAACAATGGTGAAAAGATAAAAAAAACAAGAAAAGCAGAGTAAAGCTTCACGTACCGTAACAATGGTGGACGGCAATGCAGACGGATGGATGAACTCAAAAACGGACAGTGAACGGTCGGTGATGGTCGGAAGGATGATCGGACGGAAGAAGTTGATGGTCGGACGATGAACAGTGGTTCGTTCGTTCGTTTTCGTTCGCCAGAGAAAGAAGAAATGTGTTGCGTGACTGTTCTGATTCTATTAAAATTCTGGAGGGTATTTTAAAATTATAATATGAATACCTATAGCAGCGCTTTTAAAGGCCTTTAGCAGCGCTTTTAAAAGCGCTTTCATAGGGTGCCTTATCAATTCCATATAGCAGCGCTTTATATAAAAAGCGCTTTCTAAGGGTCCCCCTTTAGCAGCGCTTTTGAAAAGCGCTTTCTTAGGCCCCACCTTTAGCAGCGCTTTTTAAAAGCGCTTTCTTAGGCCCACCATTTAGCAGCGCTTTTTTAAAAGCGCTGTCTTTGGTAGGCGCTTTTTTCTTTTTTTTTACTGATCCTTTAGCAGCGCTTTTGTATAAAGCGCTGTCTTTCTATGCGCTGCTAAAAGTGATTTCTGGCGTAGTGAAATAAAGAAAATGCAATTAAGCGGTTAAAATAAGTGATTATCAAAATAAGTCAATCTACTGTTTTCGGTTCCGGCTTATCACGGGTTTCTACCTTACCAATTTCCTAAGCAATTTCGATCTCTATTCGATTCCTATGTCAATTAACAAGCGCAAAAGACATAAACTAGATTAACAATCCTATATTCCAAATTAAGCAAACGGATTAAGTTTTCGTGAATTAAGCAAACACGAATTATAAACGCGAATTAACGACAAAGCGACGTAACGGCGAATAAAAGCTAAGGATGCAATCAAACGAATTTAATCAAAACAATTCTATAAACTAACAGATTAAGCAAAAGCAATTAATATAATAGTGTTGAAAGAGAAACGAATTAGATTGATAAAGTAAAAACCTCAAAGCTTTGGAACGCGATTACAGCAGAATGACTCTAAGGAATTATCTCTCCATGGTTCTCTCAACGCTCCGAATGTATTTTTTGTGAAAATGTAACTAGGTGAACAGTAACACGAGTATTTTTCCTTTAAAAAGAAAGCAAATTCGGGTCATAACCCAACTGGGTCGAAAACAAAACCCAGGCCCAATACATGACCCAACACTATAATAAAATTCTAATTCAGTAACTTCAAACGGAATTCTGGAATTTTGGGCTCCGAATCTGACTTCGACTCCAACACGAAAGTCGTAGCTGTCTCTCTTAGCTTTCCGGCGATTTTTAGAACGCCTCAACGGATTTCTGGAACTCCAGTTATGATCGTTTCCGTGCAGACTGCTAAAGCTGAAAAATAAGTGCGGAAATCAAATTAAGCCAAAAATAAAATAAAATATAAAAACAAAATAAAACATAAAAATAATCAAGATAAAGTAAAGAAATGCCTAAGTAAAAATATAGGAGAAAGTACATAAATATGCACTGATCACTCATCACGCTGGCAGCGCTTAAGCGTCTCCCCATGGACACAAACCTTAGGATCTATGACATTTTGATATTAATGATTATAGGAATACCTTGACGAATATAATGAGAAATATTTTTAGACAATGACAACGATAATTCTAAAATACAAAAGTGTAGAGACAAGTGTTTGACACTGGTTGACTTGTGGATTTTTCTCAACCGGTACTCGTAAAGTTTTGATAACTCTTCGAATGGGGAGAAAAAGAGATAAATTTCTTATAGCATGATATTTGAGATCATAGCCTATACATAGAATGATAATTATTTAAAATTCTCATTATTTCGAAATGGATTATCTTGACATCCACTTATATTTAAGCACATATTCAATTAAATAATTAACTATTAAATATAATTAATTATTTTATTTACTTACTCAACCGATTAAGATTCTTATATATATATATATATATATATATATATATATATATATATATATATATATATATATATATATATATATATATATATATATATATATATATATATATATATATATATATATATATATATATATATATATATATATATATATATATATATATATATATATATATATATATATATATATATATATATATATATATATATATATATATAAATAAAAAAAAAAATATATATATATATATATATATATATATATATATATATATATATATATATATATATTATATATATATAAATATAAATATATATATATATATATATATATATATATATATATATATATATATATATATATATATATATATATATATATATATATATATATATATATATATATATATATATATATATATATATATATATATATATATATATATATATATATATATATATATATACTGCTCTGTCCCACTCATCACACGGGGTCGGCCCAATCCATCTCTCCGTCGTGGAGGGCCTAGCTCATTGATCAGTTGTCGCGCGCGGATCAGAACGAGTGTTTTTGATGAAAACGTAATACAACGACAATTTAACTCAGATATCGTCTCAAGGATTCTTTTATGTGATTAATCTACCAAATTTGAAATGGAGGGGGAGTTGGTTTGGTTTCTGATCGGATAAATAAAGAAAATGCAATTAAGCGGTAAAAAAAAGGGATTATCAAAATAAGTCAATCTACTGTTTTCGGTTCTGGCTTATCACGGGTTTCTACCTTACCAATTTCCTAAGCAATTTCGATCTCTATTCGATTCCTATGTCAATTAACAAGCGCAAAAGACATAAACTAGATTAACAATCCTATATTCCAAATTAACCAAACGGATTAAGTTTTCGTGAGTTAAGCAAACACGAATTATAAACGCGAATTAACGACAAAGCGACGTAACGGCGAATAAAAGCTAAGGATGCAATCATACGAATTTAATCAAAACAATTCTATAAACTAACAGATTAAGCAAAAAACAATCCATAGAATAGTGTTGAAAGAGAAACGAATTAGATTGATAAAGTAAAAACCTCAAAGCGTTGGAACGCGATTACAGCAGAATGACTCTAAGGAATTAACTCTCCATGGTTCTCTCAAAGCTCCGAATGTATTTTTCGTGAAAATGTAACTAGGTGAACAGTAACACGAGTATTTTTCCTTTAAAAAGAAAGCAAATTCGGGTCATAACCCAACTGGGTCGAAAACATGACCCAGGCCCAATACATGACCCAACACTAAAATAAAATTCTAATGAAGTAACTTCAAACGGAGTTCTGGAATTTTGGGCTCCGAATCTGACTTTGGCTCCAACCCGAAAGTCGTAG
>CAWUDS030002325.1:0-50949 GCA_963859935.3 Lathyrus sativus | reverse complement strand
TTACATCTACTATAGTCTATTGTGTTTTTGGCATGGTGATAAAAAAATTAAAACTAAGGGACGGTGAAGAAAAATATCTAATATTTTTAAATGTCATATACCATAAGTCAATGTGAAAACGATGAATATAAAAAATATTGCGCATGCTTTTTTAATTTTAATTGTTATGCATATGTATAATTATGGGTCACTCATTTGTAGTCTCTTAAATTAGTTTCTTAGAGGTTAAGAAACCAAAATTTTGGTGACGGAAAAGAAGAAAAATATAGAAATACTTTAAATATATTATGTTTTATAGTCTTTTAACTCTGTGGCTTACTGACGAAGAAAGATGGAATTTGGTGATGGAGAAGAAACATATTGAATATATTTACACCTAATTAACCATTACTCAATGTTAAATATGGTAAATATAAATAAATTATAGCTTGATTATTTATTTTATTTATTACCTATTTTATAAAAAATATATGTCATGGATTATAGTCTTTTAACTTTGTTTTTTAGTGGGGAAAACCTAAAATATTGTGGTTGTGTAGAAAAATAAAATATAATTAATTTTTTAAATCTACTATAGTCTATTATGTTTTTGGAATGGTGATAAAAAAATTAAAACTAAGGGATGGTGACGAAAAAATCTAATATTTTTAAATGTCATATACCATAAGTCAATGTGAAAACGATGAATATAAAAACATTGAGCTTGCTTTTTTAATTTTAATTGTTATGCATATGTATAAATTATGGGTCATTCATTTGTAGTCTCTTAAATTAGTTTCTTGGAGGTTAAGAATCCAAAATTTTGGTGACGGAGAAGAAGAAAAATATAGAAATTGTTTAAATATATTATGTTTTATAGTCTTTTAACTCTGTGGCTTACTGACGAAGAAAGATGAAATTTGGTGATGGAGAAGAAACATATTGAATATATTTACATCTAATTAACCATAACTCAATGTGAATTATGGTAAATATAAATAAATTATAGCTTGATTATTTATTTTATTTATTACCTATTTTATAAAAAATATATGTCATGGATTATAGTCTTTTAACTTTGTTTTTTAGTGGGGAAAACCCTAAAATTTTGTGGTTGAGTAGAAAAATAAAATATAATTAATTTTTTACATCTACTATAGTCTATTATGTTTTTGGCATGGTGATAAAAAAATTAAAACTAAGGGACGGTGAAGAAAAATATCTAATATTTTTAAATGTCATATACCATAAGTCAATGTGAAAACGATGAATATAAAAAATATTGTGCATGCTTTTTTAATTTTAATTGTTATGCATATGTATAATTATGGGTCATTCATTTGTAGTCTCTTAAATTAGTTTCTTAGAGGTTAAGATACCAAAATTTTGGTGACGGAGAAGAAGAAAAATATAGAAATAGTTTAAATATATTATGTTTTATAGTCTTTTAACTCTGTGGCTTACTGACGAAGAAAGATGAAATTTGGTGATGGAGAAGAAACATATTGAATATATTTATATCTAATTAACTATAACTCAATAAGAATTATGGTAAATATAAATAAATTATAGCTTGATTATTTATCTTATTTATTACGTATTTTATAAAAAATATATGTCATGGATTATAGTCTTTTAACTTTGTTTTTTAGTGGGGAAACCTAAAATATTGTGGTTGTGTAGAAAAATAAAAGATAATTAATTTTTTACATCTACTATAGTCTATTATATTTTTGGCATGGTGATAAAAAAATTAAAACTAAGGGATGGTGGCGAAAATATCTAATATTTTTCAATGTCATATACCATAAGTCAATGTGAAAACGATGAATATAAAAAAATATTGCGCATGCTTTTTTAATTTTAATTGTTATGCATATGTATAATTATGGGTCACTCATTTGTAGTCTCTTAAATTAGTTTCTTAGAGGTTAAGAAACCAAAATTTTGGGGACGGATAATAAGAAAAATATAGAAATTGTTTAAATATATTATGTTTTATAGTCTTTTAACTCTGTGGCTTACTGACGAAGAAAGATGGAATTTGGTGATGGAGAAGAAACATATTGAATATATTTACATCTAATTAACCATAACTCAATGTGAATTATGGTAAATATAAATAAATTATAGCTTGATTATTTATTTTATTTATTACCTATTTTATAAAAAATATATGTCATGAATTATAGTCTTTTAACTTTGTTTTTTAGTGGGGAAAACCCTAAAATTTTGTGGTTGAGTAGAAAAATAAAATATAATTAATTTTTTACATCTACTATAGTCTATTATGTTTTTGGCATGGTGATAAAAAAATTAAAACTAAGGGACGGTGAAGTAAAATATCTAATATTTTTAAATGTCATATACCATAAGTCAATGTGAAAACGATGAATATAAAAAATATTTCGCATGCTTTTTTAATTTTAATTGTTATGCATATGTATAATTATGGGTCATTCATTTGTAGTCTCTTAAATTAGTTTCTTAGAGGTTAAGAAACCAAAATTTTGGTGACGGAGAAGAAGAAAAATATAGAAATAGTTTAAATATCTTATATTTTATAGTCTTTTAACTCTGTGGCTTACTGACGAAGAAAGATGAAATTTGGTGATGGAGAAGAAACATATTGAATATATTTACATCTAATTAACCATAACTCAATGTGAATTATGGTAAATATAAATAAATTATAGCTTGATTATTTTTTTTATTTATTACCTATTTTATAAAAAAATATATGTCATGGATTCTAGTCTTTTAACTTTGTTTTTTAGTGGGGAAAACCTAAAATATTGTGGTTGTGTAGAAAAATAAAATATAATTAATTTTTTACATCTACTATAGTCTATTATGTTTTTGGCATGGTGATAAAAAAATTAAAACTAAGAGATGGTGACGAAAAAATCTAATATTTTTAAATGTCATATACCATAAGTCAATGTGAAAACGATGAATATAAAAAACATTGAGCTTGCTTTATTAATTTTAATTGTTATGCATATGTATAAATTATGGGTCACTCATTTGTAGTCTCTTAAATTAGTTTCTTAGAGGTTAAGAAACCAAAATTTTGGTGACGGAGAATAAGAAAAATATAGAAATTGTTTAAATATATTATGTTTTATAGTCTTTTAACTCTGTGGCTTACTGACGAAGAAAGATGAAATTTTATGATGGAGAAGAAACATATTGAATATATTTACATCTAATTAACCATAACTCAATGTTAAATATGGTAAATATAAATAAATTATAGCTTGATTATTTATTTTATTTATTACCTATTTTATAAAAAATATATGTCATGAATTATAGTCTTTTAACTTTGTTTTTTAGTGGGGAAAACCCTAAAATTTTGTGGTTGAGTAGAAAAATAAAATATAATTAATTTTTTACATCTACTATAGTCTATTATGTTTTTGGCATGGTGATAAAAAAAATTAAAACTAAGGGACGGTGAAGTAAAATATCTAATATTTTTAAATGTCATATACCATAAGTCAATGTGAAAACGATGAATATAAAAAATATTGCGCATGCTTTTTTAATTTTAATTGTTATGCATATGTATAATTATGGGTCATTCATTTGTAGTCTCTTAAATTAGTTTCTTAGAGGTTAAGCAACCAAAATTTTGGTGACGGAGAAGAAGAAAAATATAGAAATAGTTTAAATATATTATGTTTTATAGTCTTTTAACTTTGTGGCTTACTGACGAAGAAAGATGAAATTTGGTGATGGAGAAGAAATATATTGAATATATTTACATCTAATTAACCATAACTCAATGTGAATTATGGTAAATATAAATAAATTATAGCTTGATTATTTATTTTATTTATTACCTATTTTATAAAAAAAATATATGTCATGGATTATAGTCTTTTAACTTTGTTTTTTAGTGGGGAAAACCTAAAATATTGTGGTTGTGTAGAAAAATAAAATATAATTAATTTTTTATATCTACTATAGTCTATTATGTTTTTGGCATGGTGATAAAAAAAATTAAAACTAAGGGATGGTGACGAAAAAATCTAATATTTTTAAATGTCATATACCATAAGTCAATGTGAAAACGATGAATATAAAAAACATTGAGCTTGCTTTATTAATTTTAATTGTTATGCATATATATAAATTATGGGTCATTCATTTGTAGTCTCTTAAATTAGTTTCTTAGAGGTTAAGAAACCAAAATTTTGGTGACGGAGAAGAAGAAAAATATAGAAATAGTTTAAATATATTATGTTTTATAGTCTTTTAACTCTGTGGCTTACTGACGAAGAAAGATGAAATTTGGTGATGGAGAAGAAACATATTGAATATATTTACATCTAATTAACCATAACTCAATGTGAATTATGGTAAATATAAATAAATTATAGCTTGATTATTTATTTTATTTATTACCTATTTTATAAAAAAATATATGTCATGGATTATAGTCTTTTAACTTTGTTTTTTAGTGGGGAAAACCTAAAATGTTGTGGTTGTGTAGAAAAATAAAATATAATTAATTTTTTACATCTACTATAGTCTATTATGTTTTTGGCATGGTGATAAAAAAATTAAAACTAAGGGATGGTGACGAAAAAATCTAATATTTTTAAATGTCATATACCATAAGTCAATGTGAAAACGATGAATATAAAAAACATTGAGCTTGCTTTATTAATTTTAATTGTGATGCATATGTATAAATTATGGGTCATTCATTTGTAGTCTCTTAAATTAGTTTCTTAGAGGTTTAGAAACCAAAATTTTGGTGACGGAGAAGAAGAAAAATAGTAAAATTGTTTAAATATATTATGTTTTATAGTCTTTTAACTCTGTGGCTTACTGACGAAGAAAGATGAAATTTGGTGATGGAGAAGAAACATATTGAATATATTTACATCTAATTAACCATAACTCAATGTGAATTATGGTAAATATAAATAAATTATAGCTTGATTATTTATTTTATTTATTACCTATTTTATAAAAAATATATGTCATGGATTATAGTCTTTTAACTTTGTTTTTTAGTGGGGAAAAACCTAAAATTTTGTGGTTGAGTAGAAAAATAAAATATAATTAATTTTTTACATCTACTATAGTCTATTATGTTTTTGGCATGGTGATAAAAAAATTAAAACTAAGGGACGGTGAAGAAAAATATCTAATATTTTTAAATGTCATATACCATAAGTCAATGTGAAAACGATGAATATAAAAAATATTGTGCATGCTTTTTTAATTTTAATTGTTATGCATATGTATAATTATGTGTCATTCATTTGTAGTCTCTTAAATTAGTTTCTTAGAGGTTAAGAAACCAAAATTTTGGTGACGGAGAAGAAGAAAAATATAGAAATAGTTTAAATATATTATGTTTTATAGTCTTTTAACTCTGTGGCTTACTGACGAAGAAAGATGAAATTTGGTGATGGAGAAGAAATATATTGAATATATTTACATCTAATTAACCATAACTCAATGTGAATTATGGTAAATATAAATAAATTATAGCTTGATTATTTATTTTATTTATTACCTATTTTATAAAAAAATATATGTCATGGATTATAGTCTTTTAACTTTGTTTTTTAGTGGGGAAAACCTAAAATATTGTGGTTGTGTAGAAAAATAAAATATAATTAATTTTTTATATCTACTATAGTCTATTATTTTTTTGGCATGGTGATAAAAAAAATTAAAACTAAAGGATGGTGACGAAAAAATCTAATATTTTTAAATGTCATATACCATAAGTCAATGTGAAAACGATGAATATAAAAAACATTGAGCTTGCTTTATTAATTTTAATTGTTATGCATATGTATAAATTATGGGTCATTCATTTGTAGTCTCTTAAACATGTTTCTTAGAGGTTAAGAAACCAAAATTTTGGTGACGGAGAAGAAGAAAAATATAGAAATAGTTTAAATATATTATGTTTTATAGTCTTTTAACTCTGTGGCTTACTGACGAAGAAAGATGAAATTTGGTGATGGAGAAGAAACATATTGAATATATTTACATCTAATTAACCATAACTCAATGTGAATTATGGTAAATATAAATAAATTATAGCTTGATTATTTATTTTATTTATTACCTATTTTATAAAAAAATATATGTCATGGATTATAGTCTTTTAACTTTGTTTTTTAGTGGGGAAAACCTAAAATGTTGTGGTTGTGTAGAAAAATAAAATATAATTAATTTTTTACATCTACTATAGTCTATTATGTTTTTGGCATGGTGATAAAAAAAATTAAAACTAAGGGATGGTGACGAAAAAATCTAATATTTTTAAATGTCATATACCATAAGTCAATGTGAAAACGATGAATATAAAAAACATTGAGCTGTCTTTATTAATTTTATTTGTGATGCATATGTATAAATTATGGGTCATTCATTTGTAGTCTCTTAAATTAGTTTCTTAGAGGTTTAGAAACCAAAATTTTGGTGACGGAGAAGAAGAAAAATAGTAAAATTGTTTAAATATATTATGTTTTATAGTCTTTTAACTCTGTGGCTTACTGACGAAGAAAGATGAAATTTGGTGATGGAGAAGAAACATATTGAATATATTTACATCTAATTAACCATAACTCAATGTGAATTATGGTAAATATAAATAAATTATAGCTTGATTATTTATTTTATTTATTACCTATTTTATAAAAAATATATGTCATGGATTATAGTCTTTTAACTTTGTTTTTTAATGGGGAAAAACCTAAAATTTTGTGATTGAGTAGAAAAATAAAATATAATTAATTTTTTACATCTACTATAGTCTATTATGTTTTTGGCATGGTGATAAAAAATTAAAACTAAGGGACGGTGACGAAAAATATCTAATATTTTTCAATGTCATATACCATAAGTCAATGTGAAAACGATGAATATAAAAAATATTGCGCATGCTTTTTTAATTTTAATTGTTATGCATATGTATAATTATGGGTCATTCATTTGTAGTCTCTTAAATTAGTTTCTTAGAGGTTAAGAAACCAAAATTTTGGTGACGGAGAATAAGACAAATATAGAAATTGTTTAAATATATTATGTTTTATAGTCTTTTAACTCTGTGGCTTACTGACGAAGAAAGATGGAATTTGGTGATGGAGAAGAAACATATTGAATATATTTACACCTAATTAACCATTACTCAATGTTAAATATGGTAAATATAAATAAATTATAGCTTGATTATTTATTTTATTTATTACCTATTTTATAAAAAATATATGTCATGGATTATAGTCTTTTAACTTTGTTTTTTAGTGGGGAAAACCTAAAATATTGTGGTTGTGTAGAAAAATAAAATATAATTAATTTTTTACATCTACTATAGTCTATTATGTTTTTGGCATGGTGATAAAAAAATTAAAACTAAGGGATGGTGACGAAAAAATCTAATATTTTTAAATGTCATATACCATAAGTCAATGTGAAAACGATGAATATAAAAAACATTGAGCTTGCTTTATTAATTTTAATTGTTATGCATATGTATAAATTATGGGTCATTCATTTGTAGTCTCTTAAATTAGTTTCTTGGAGGTTAAGAATCCAAAATTTTGGTGACGGAGAATAAGAAAAATATAGAAATTGTTTAAATATATTATGTTTTATAGTCTTTTAACTCTGTGGCTTACTGACGAAGAAAGATGAAATTTTATGATGGAGAAGAAACATATTGAATATATTTACATCTAATTAACCATAACTCAATGTTAAATATGGTAAATATAAATAAATTATAGCTTGATTATTTATTTTATTTATTACCTATTTTATAAAAAATATATGTCATGAATTATAGTCTTTTAACTTTGTTTTTTAGTGGGGAAAACCCTAAAATTTTGTGGTTGAGTAGAAAAATAAAAGATAATTAATTTTTTACATCTACTATAGTCTATTATGATTTTGGCATGGTGATAAAAAAATTAAAACTAAGGGACGGTGAAGTAAAATATCTAATATTTTTAAATGTCATATACCATAAGTCAATGTGAAAACGATGAATATAAAAAATATTGCGCATGCTTTTTTAATTTTAATTGTTATGCATATGTATAATTATGGGTCATTCATTTTTAGTCTCTTAAATTAGTTTCTTAGAGGTTAAGAAACCAAAATTTTGGTGACGGAGAAGAAGAAAAATATAGAAATTTTTTAAATATATTATGTTTTATAGTCTTTTAACTCTGTGGCTTACTGACGAAGAAAGATGAAATTTGGTGATGGAGAAGAAACATATTGAATATATTTACATATAATTAACCATAACTCAATGTGAATTATGGTAAATATAAATAAATTATAGCTTGATTATTTATTTTATTTATTACCTATTTTATAAAAAATATATGTCATGGATTATAGTCTTTTAACTTTGTTTTTTAGTGGGGAAAAACCTAAAATTTTGTGATTGAGTAGAAAAATAAAATATAATTAATTTTTTACATCTACTATAGTCTATTATGTTTTTGGCATGGTGATAAAAAATTTAAAACTAAGAGATGGTGACGAAAAAATCTAATATTTTTAAAGGTCATATACCATAAGTCAATGTGAAAACGATGAATATAAAAAACATTGAGCTTGCTTTATTAATTTTAATTGTTATGCATATGTATAAATTATGGGTCACTCATTTGTAGTCTCTTAAATTAGTTTCTTAGAGGTTAAGAAACCAAAATTTTGGTGACGGATAATAAGAAAAATATAGAAATTGTTTAAATATATTATGTTTTATAGTCTTTTAACTCTGTGGCTTACTGACGAAGAAAGATGGAATTTGGTGATGGAGAAGAAACATATTGAATATATTTACACCTAATTAACCATTACTCAATGTTAAATATGGTAAATATAAATAAATTATAGCTTGATTATTTATTTTATTTATTACCTATTTTATAAAAAATATATGTCATGGATTATAGTCTTTTAACTTTGTTTTTTAGTGGGGAAAACTTAAAATATTGTGGTTGTGTAGAAAAATAAAATATAGTTAATTTTTTAAATCTACTATAGTCTATTATGTTTTTGGAATGGTGATAAAAAAATTAAAACTAAGGGATGGTGACGAAAAAATCTAATATTTTTAAATGTCATATACCATAAGTCAATGTGAAAACGATGAATATAAAAACATTGAGCTTGCTTTTTTAATTTTAATTGTTATGCATATGTATAAATTATGGGTCATTCATTTGTAGTCTCTTAAATTAGTTTCTTGGAGGTTAAGAATCCAAAATTTTGGTGACGGAGAAGAAGAAAAATATAGAAATTGTTTAAATATATTATGTTTTATAGTCTTTTAACTCCGTGGCTTACTGACGAAGAAAGATGAAATTTGGTGATGGAGAAGAAACATATTGAATATATTTACATCTAATTAACCATAACTCAATGTGAATTATGGTAAATATAAATAAATTATAGCTTGATTATTTATTTTATTTATTACCTATTTTATAAAAAATATATGTCATGGATTATAGTCTTTTAACTTTGTTTTTTAGTGGGGAAAAACCTAAAATTTTGTGATTGAGTAGAAAAATAAAATATAATTAATTTTTTACATCTACTATAGTCTATTATGTTTTTGGCATGGTGATAAAAAATTAAAACTAAGGGACGGTGACGAAAAATATCTAATATTTTTCAATGTCATATACCATAAGTCAATGTGAAAACGATGAATATAAAAAAATATTGCGCATGCTTTTTTAATTTTAATTGTTATGCATATGTATAATTATGGGTCACTCATTTGTAGTCTCTTAAATTAGTTTCTTAGAGGTTAAGAAACCAAAATTTTGGTGACGGATAATAAGAAAAATATAGAAATTGTTTAAATATATTATGTTTTATAGTCTTTTAACTCTGTGGCTTACTGACGAAGAAAGATGGAATTTGGTGATGGAGAAGAAACATATTGAATATATTTACACCTAATTAACCATTACTCAATGTTAAATATGGTAAATATAAATAAATTATAGCTTGATTATTTATTTTATTTATTACCTATTTTATAAAAAATATATGTCATGGATTATAGTCTTTTAACTTTGTTTTTTAGTGGGGAAAACCTAAAATATTGTGGTTGTGTAGAAAAATAAAATATAATTAATTTTTTACATCTACTATAGTCTATTATGTTTTTGGCATGGTGATAAAAAAATTAAAACTAAGGGATGGTGACGAAAAAATCTAATATTTTTAAATGTCATATACCATAAGTCAATGTGAAAACGATGAATATAAAAACATTGAGCTTGCTTTTTTAATTTTAATTGTTATGCATATGTATAAATTATGGGTCATTCATTTGTAGTCTCTTAAATTAGTTTCTTGGAGGTTAAGAATCCAAAATTTTGGTGACGGAGAAGAAGAAAAATATAGAAATTGTTTAAATATATTATGTTTTATAGTCTTTTAACTCTGTGGCTTACTGACGAAGAAAGATGAAATTTGGTGATGGAGAAGAAACATATTGAATATATTTACATCTAATTAACCATAACTCAATGTGAATTATGGTAAATATAAATAAATTATAGCTTGATTATTTATTTTATTTATTACCTATTTTATAAAAAATATATGTCATGAATTATAGTCTTTTAACTTTGTTTTTTAGTGGGGAAAACCCTAAAATTTTGTGGTAGAGTAGAAAAATAAAATATAATTAATTTTTTACATCTACTATAGTCTATTATGTTTTTGGCATGGTGATAAAAAAATTAAAACTAAGGGACGGTGAAGTAAAATATCTAATATTTTTAAATGTCATATACCATAAGTCAATGTGAAAACGATGAATATAAAAAATATTGCGCATGCTTTTTTAATTTTAATTGTTATGCATATGTATAATTATGGGTCATTCATTTGTAGTCTCTTAAATTAGTTTCTTAGAGGTTAAGAAACCAAAATTTTGGTGACGGAGAAGAAGAAAAATATAGAAATAGTTTAAATATCTTATATTTTATAGTCTTTTAACTCTGTGGCTTACTGACGAAGAAAGATGAAATTTGGTGATGGAGAAGAAACATATTGAATATATTTACATCTAATTAACCATAACTCAATGTGAATTATGGTAAATATAAATAAATTATAGCTTGATTATTTTTTTTATTTATTACCTATTTTATAAAAAAATATATGTCATGGATTCTAGTCTTTTAACTTTGTTTTTTAGTGGGGAAAACCTAAAATATTGTGGTTGTGTAGAAAAATAAAATATAATTAATTTTTTACATCTACTATAGTCTATTATGTTTTTGGCATGGTGATAAAAAAATTAAAACTAAGGGATGGTGACGAAAAAATCTAATATTTTTAAATGTCATATACCATAAGTCAATGTGAAAATGATGAATATAAAAACATTGAGCTTGCTTTTTTAATTTTAATTGTTATGCATATGTATAAATTATGGGTCATTCATTTGTAGTCTCTTAAATTAGTTTCTTGGAGGTTAAGAATCCAATATTTTGGTGACGGAGAAGAAGAAAAATATAGAAATTGTTTAAATATATTATGTTTTATAGTCTTTTAACTCTGTGGCTTACTGACGAAGAAAGATGAAATTTGGTGATGGAGAAGAAACATATTGAATATATTTACATCTAATTAACCATAACTCAATGTGAATTATGGTAAATATAAATAAATTCTAGCTGATTATTTATTTTTTTTATTACCTATTTTATAAAAAATATATGTCATGGATTATAGTCTTTTAACTTTGTTTTTTAGTGGTGAAAAACCTAAAATATTGTGGTTGTGTAGAAAAATAAAATATAATTAATATTTTACATCTACTATAGTCTATTATGTTTTTTGCATGGTCATAAAAAAAATTAAAACAAAGGGATGGTGACGAAAAATATCTAATATTTTTAAATGTCATATACCATAAGTCAACGTGAAAACGATGAATATAAAAAATATTGAGCTTGCTTTTTTAATTTTAATTGTTATTCAATAAGGTGGCTGGAATCGGAGGTCCATCAACACAAATCGGAGGACTTGATTCATCTTGAATCAAGGGGCAAGGAGTGAAAGCAACTTTCAACACATTGAGATTTCTGTTGTATATTTGCTGCTCAATCCTTGTATAAACGGTTACATTCAACAGGTGATATCTATAAAATCTATCTCAATTCTAGTTTTAGAATTGAGGGCAGACGTACCCCGAAGCGAGGACGATGGGGGAACTGCCTCACCAAATACTTGTCTTCTCTATTTTTCAGCATTTACGTTATAGCTCAAAATAAGTGATTTTTGTATAAGCACTATTGTCAAAATTGTGATATCAAATTGAGTAAGAGGTTAAAACTCTGTTTTTGACTCCAAAGTACAATAGGACATTGTACTAGGCTAGTTGGAATCACTTACTCAACATAAATATCACTTGGAGTGTTTTGCACACCAAGTGTTTGACAAATTGCTTGAACCAAAATTATCTTACTTGTGTATCTAGTTTTGGCTTGCTCTTTGAATCATTGGAACTAGGAATCCTAACAACTGAAGTAGATAATTGATAAGTGTGATTAGTGTAGTGATTCTATTTTTTCAAATTGTCATTAATCCAAAGGCTTACGCATATCCGGTTTTCCAATAACCGTTCATTTTAGACTATATTTTCCTTGGCCGCTTCCGCACTTAAAACAATTTTTAAAACCAATCTTTAATTGGTAGCGCCGACTCAAATTTTAATTGGGGATCTATTCAACCCCCCCCCCCCTTCTAGATCCATGCCATAGTCTAACACTTCTTTCTTCTTCTGGAAGTTCCCATAAGACTTCTTCGCACCATTAGAAGATTCAGAGACTTTGATTACCTTACCATTTTTCAGTCCTTCTTCCAACCTTTGGCCAATAGTTACCAGATCTGTAAAGCTTGAAGAGACACTCTCAATCATCTTCTCCCAATAAAAAGGGGACAAAGTGTCCATGAACATTTCAGTCAATTCCTTTTTTGCCAAAAGAGGTTCAACTTGGGAAGCTAGCTTTCTCCACCGCTGAGCATATTCCTTGAAAGACTCTTTCTCATTTTGAGACATATTGTGAAGTTGATGGCGGTTAGAATCCATGTCAATATTGTTCTTATATTTCTTCATAAAAGCATTAGCGAGATCCTGGAAGTAATGGATATTGTTTTGTTCTAAGTCCATATACCATTTGAGTGAAGCTCCACTCAAGTTGTCTTGAAAATAATGGATGAGTAGCTTCTGATTGTTGGTATAAGCCGCCATCCTTCGGAAATACATAACTAGATGAGCTCTTGGGCAAGAGTGACCCTTATACTTTACAAACTCAGAAGTTTTGAACTTAGCAGACATAACAAGGCCAGAAACTAAGCACATGTTGTCTGCATCCACATTGAAGAAGTCAATACCCTCAACGGCTTTAAGTCTTTTATCAATGATCTGAAACTGTTCACGGACAACCTCAGGCTCAACAAAATCTTCACGGTTTTCACCTTCAGCACTGGCAGCATTATAGTCAAAGAAAGGAGCTTGAACAGTCTAGGCAACAGTGTGGACCACAGGTATGGGCTCGGCGAATACAAGAGCTTGAAAAACTGGTCTAGAAGTCTGACCAATCATAGCAGTAGACGAAATAGGTGGAGAGTAGTTATGAGGTAAACCAAACTCTGGCCAAGTTGAAGGTGGCATTTGGACAGGTGGAGGATCAACGCTTGAAACTACCTGAATGACAGTCCTTTGAGGTTGCTCTCCTCTGGCAATCAGGACTTGGAGCATCTCGGTGAGCTTAGTCATGCCTGATTTCAAATCATCGATCTCCATTCAGATCTCTGCATTATGCACTTCTTGCTCTGACATTTTGCGTATGTAGTTAGCTTTAGTTCTGTATCAGTGTTGAGGAATCAACTTGACAATTGAGAGGTGACACTAGAAGATAGAGACAACTGAAGATAAGTGGTTGGACAAACAGAGGTATGCAACGGATCATGCAAAGATGCAAATGATATGCAATGTGATGCAAGATAGGATGCAAATCACACATAACAGGATGAAAGGTTCAAGATCACAACTGGAGTCTGGATAAAGAACCAACCACAAGATGTGTATTAGGGTAAAACACCTGCACAACGGGTTCTAACAGAGTTCCCAGATTCATCGGTAAATCTTTCAAATATTATCAACTTACACGACTACTCATGTGAATCAACAATATTCTCAAGATAAACTCGTCTGAGCGTAGTATCGCGTATCAACTATTCGGGACTACTTCCTCACAGTTATCGCACTACATCCTAAAAAGGCCAAGTGGGGTAAGTGGGTAACTAAAGGTCCTTAGTTTCACGGGCTCCCAGGTCGGAAAAAGTAATGAACGTACGACTATTCATATGTCATCAGTAATCCCAAAGGGGCCTCAACTGAGCATGGTTACATCATATGTCAATCATGTTAGGACTACTCCCAACAATCAACTATTAGTCATACCACAATCCAATCATAAGTGAACTCAAGTCCAGGTTAGGACTTATCTCACCACTCAAAGGTCACGACCTTGCACGCAGAAAAACCCAAGCAATACAGATATATACAAGTGTACAAATATACAAGTATAATAGCAAGCAAAAATAGCAACACAAATATAACAAGTTAGGCTCAACCCACTAAACAATATTCCCCAGTGAAGTCGCAATTTCTTTCGCGGTGACAATCAAATATCAAGTTATTGTATTAACTTGAATCAAAAATCATAAAATATCACCACCTATCTTTAATTTATCTGAGGGAATGGGAAAAAAAAAAAGAATAACTCATAAATAAAATGCAAAGCAAAAGGCAAGACCTAAAGCTAAGCAAAGAGAGATCAAAGGTACAGAGGTTGGTTATACTAAGGGAATGTATTAGCACCCTAAGCGTCTGTAGTACTCTATAGGAACCTCTTGAAACATTTGTATTATTGCTAAAATTGTTTGCTAAGGTAAGGATGGGAACAGTAAAGAGAAAAGGTGGAAAAAGAAAAAAGGTAGAAAAATAAAAAGGTAGCTCGTTAGGATCATTGCGATCCTATGCCTACGTATCCTTAATAGGAAGTCAGAGCAATCGTAGTTCAAAACTACGATGAAAAATGGTGTAAAAGGAGAAATGAAGGAAAAAAGAAAAGGTTGTGAAACGAGGGAAAAAATAAAAGGTTGCTCATCAAGGATCGGGGCCTTGTGCCTACGTATTCCCAAATGGAACTTGAGAAATTAGAGCGTCCGTAGTTTGTGAAACTACGAGTTTCCAGGTTCTAAGAACCAAGAACAATTAAGACAGGTAAAAAATAGACGAGGGACATGCACAATGACGATTAGTCAACACACAGTCCCTTCCCTCGGATTAGGTCACATGGATCAAAAGAAAAGCAACAGATACACGGAAAAGCATCATGTAAATGGCAAGCAAGAATACACAGACACGGTACACGGAAAAGCATCATGTATGGTCAGACAGATAAGATAGCACAAAATACACATGGAAAAACATCATGGTAATCAGGCAGTGAAAATTCAACTGAAATACACGAAAAAGCATCATGTAATCAACAGACAACGATACGCGGCAAAGCATCGCGAAAAACAGAGAGAAAATACACGGCAAAATATCGTGAAATATCATCAGCACATAAAATCAACCGACAGTCACGGGAAAGCATCGTGATAAAAAATCCACAAACAAACAACCACATACACGGCAAAGCATCGTGTAAATTAAATAGAACATACCCAAAATATGGAAATAAATCAGTCACAAATAGAATCAGACAACAAACAGAGTTATTAATCAATTTAAATATATATATTTAACAAGATTAAGTAATAATTTAAGTAATCAAGTTAAATACAAATATTTAAATTAATTAATAATTACAACATATATTTTTGCATTTTTAATATACTAAAACAACTTTTTATATTTACAAATATTTAACAAATGACTAGTAAAAATAATTAAAATCTTTTTGGTCATCTATTTCTTTTTAAATATTATACAAAGATAAAAAGTAATTAAAACAAAATTTTCCTACATTTTAACATATTACACAAATAACTAATAAAAGTAAATAATAAGAAATTAACTAAGAATAGAATGATTAAACCACAAAATTTTAAAAACTATTTAAAATACATCTGTAATTAGCAATCAATCAAAATAAAGTATTAAAGATACATGATAAGATATAATAAACAAAAAGAAAAATTGGAATGAAAAATATAGGAAAGACAACATTACTACATATAATATGAACATGATATAGTTAAAATAAACATCACCACATAAAAAATGTCACTATAATAGAATCTATAAACATGATAGGATTAAAATAAACATCACCACATAGAAACATCATTATAATAAAATCTTAACATGATATAGTAACAAATAAGAAAGTACAAAAGACACATATAAAATCCACAAAAAATATATATAAAACTCACAAACCAAAAACATGAAAAAATTTAGAATGAACACTTTATATATACATGTATAGAACTATGATATTTCTAAACTAAAAACTATATACTCTCTCTCTCTCTCAAACTTGTTACTTCATGTCTCTCTATCACTCATTTATGAACAACAATTATTCCAACTTATTTTATAAATAATAATAATAATAATAATAATAATAATAATAATAATAATAATAATAATAATAATAATAATAATAATAATAATAATAATAATAGTAATGATAACAATAATAATAACAATGGCAAAATAAACTAAAAAAAAAGTAAAAGAAAAAATATGTTTGAAGATAAGATGATGGATGATTGTGAGCAAGAGGTTGAAGATGGGGGAGTGTTAGAGTAGTGAGGTTTTTTAGTTTATGTGGAAGTGTGAGGGTGATAGAGAAGGTTATGGTGTGGTTGCTTCCTTGATATCATTTTATGGAAGGTTGGAAAAAGAAAAAAGAGTATAGTAAGTGAATGGTTTTGTGGGAGTAAAATAAGGGAGAGAATAAAAAAAAGTAGCATAAAATGTGTAAAAAGTGTATGGAAATTCACAATTACTTTTATGAGACTTATTTGACAAGTTTATATAAAAATAAATAAAATTTATGAGACTTATTTGACATATTTCTAAAAAAATAAATAAAATTTATGAGACTTATTGACAAGTTTCTAAAAAATAAACAAAATTTAAATTTAAATTTATAATTGAAATTTAAAAAATTAAGTATAAAATAAGAAAATGTATTAAATAAAATAAATAAATAAAACTTTAATTAAAAAATATATTAATTAAAAGTATAAATTAAAACGGTAAAAACGAATAATTTGACCGTTATTGAAGTGCTCAGAAAAATAAAATGAATACACTAAAATGATCAGCGTAAAATATACGATTCGGAAAAATACGGCGTTTTGTCAAATTTTGAAATAAATTTTACCCACTAAAACGTCTTAAACTGTCTAAAAATATGACTGAAAAGTGGTCGAAAAATTTAAATGAGCACGCCATGTTAAACTACGCGAAACGTAAATTAATATCACTAACGTTTGTAGGCTTGATTTTAAAAATTTTCGTCCACTGATTTTACGCATTGTTGACTTTTATTTTGACCGACTTGACTGTAATTCCAAAAGGTTTATTTCAACTGATAAATTGCGCGTTATGCAAGATGAAATGTGTGATAAACCATACAGATGATGTAAAAAGAGGTGAGATCTTAGAGTCAAAAATTAGGGTATAACAAGAGTGTTATTCTTCTTTTTGGTTTTTTGAGGTATTGTCATTGAGATTGTGACTGATTAGGAAGTGAGAGGAGAATCTCATATCTAAAGGGTGTCTAGGTAGAAGTTGCATAAGGTAGTGATTAGGCGAGAAGTTGTAAATGGGAGAGTTTAGCGTTGAACTAATAATATTATAGTTGATTTCCTTCCTAGCTTGATAGCACCTAGATGTAGGTGAGTTGCACTGAACTGGATTAATAACTACTGGTGTGATTTTACTGTTCTATCATTTAAGTTTCTGCATATTTGTAATTAAGCTGTTTTGATTTTAGTATTATGACATCTGTTTCGGCATCTGGAATCTGCATACCAGAATTTCATGGGAACAAAGGAATTCCAACCATTAAGACAAATTATCCCAACGGTTGTTATCTACTTCAAGAAAATCACTATGTTGAAGTCATTGGTTGTTGAATTTGAAAGGCTTGTGGCCATAAAGTTGGTCAGAGTAACGAAGGATAACTTTTGTTTTTTATGGATATAAAGTATTTATTTTAAAAGCAAATTTCACTCTTGCAAGTGTTCAATTCCATGATTTTAGTTGATCAAACAAAGGAACAAGATGATTCAAGTGTGAAAAAAGTTTTAATCCCCTTGACACATAAGCCTAATGGATTTTTCTATATGACAACCATGAAAATACGGAGCAATTATTTTAAAATACACTTCCGCACATAGAAAGAAGACTAAAGTTTTTATAGAAAGTGGGATCTTTAATGATTAATACCCATGAAAATAAGAAATTTTTATGACAAATGTCTATCATTTTGAAGAGCCATAATTTCAAGGTTTTTTAATGTGAATTAGAAACATTTCCATATGAATTCATATTCACCAACTATATATAAGGAAACATAATAACACAAAAAAACACAATTATAACACTAAGATGTTTTATTCCTTGATATACAATTTTAAAAGCTACAAGTGAAATCAAATTTTACTAATTCTTTCCTCATTGGATTGGGGTACATCAAGAGCAATAGAAGACCATTGTCTAGAAAGTGAGATGGGTGTAGAAGAAATAGAATTTCTAGGATGATATGCAGATATTCTATGCCCTTTTCCGTCATATATAACACCATCCTCTTCTTCATCCGGCACACATTTTTCACCTAATATAATTGTTTTCATCCAAACAGATTCATCACCTTTTATCTTCTCTTTCTTTCCTATATCATTTTCCTCTTTTTTATCCCAATTCTTTGCCAAAGATAAACTCTTTCGCATTTTCATACTCAAACTAAATGATAACCTACGTTCAGAAGTTACCTTTTTCATAATTTCTGAATCTTTGTTGTTGCTTTGTTGCATGGACGGTGGAAGAGGTAGCTCTTTCGTAACATTTTCATTGTTATTTTCTTCTATTAATCTATTTTCTAATTTCGGTGTCTCCGAGGCATGAGGTTGTTCTTGTGATACGAATATTGTTGCATTTGTGTTTGTTGATTCTTGTGTATTTGATGTTGGCGTTGGTGTTGTCGATGAATTCTTCACTGTTTCTGTATGAGGTTGTGGGGTTGGTGGAGATTTTTTTCTTCGAGATCGAACACTACATAGAGTTATGATTATCGCAATGCTTGTTGATAATACTAGAAAGGAGAATGAAAAATATAGAAACGAGACTATCAATGAATTATTATTCGCATTGTCAGAAGGAACTCTTCTTCCCATGACAAAATATATTATTTTTATCTCAATAATTTCTTCGATTGATTACAATTTTTTGTATCCTCTTTGTTTTGCTGCTACGATTTATTTATTTTTTCTTGGAAAAGAAGTGTTTGAAGAATTTCTATAGAAAGATTAAACTAGGGAAATGATCAAATGATCAATTTTGTTTTTGTTTGGTTTTGTTTGTTGAAGAAAACCACCTAAGGTTGCTCAAATTTAGGAATTGAAGGGAAAAAACAGATATGAAAACCATAAAGACATAAATTTGGAAAAAAAAAATTGATCGGTTGAGATTTTATCTAACTTATGTAGCATTTTATAATATTTAAAATAATAATAATTATAATTATAATTTATTAATTATATTGCTTAAAAATAACAACTAAAAAAGAATGAATAAGTACTAACGAATGGCCAACAATACACTTTTAACTTTCGTCATAAATCTAGTTTTAAAATATTGAAATGTCATTTGCAGCAATTTTATTTTATTTTCAACCATAGGTTATAGCTCCTTTTGATAGAAAAGAATCTATAAGTAGTTGATAATTAAGTAATTGACTTATACTCGTAATTTATAATTTTTTATTTATAAGCTATGATTTTATTAAGTGATTTCAAGGAGTACTCTACCCAAAACAAAGATACATTAGAGATTCCTTTCTATACAAGACAAGGGATTTGGCTTCTAACAATCATCAAACCCACTAAACTTATTAATAAGTCACTCCCAAGATAGAAGTTTAGCATGTTCAAACATTTTAACCACATCTTTAATTCCTCAATTAAATAACATATCATTCCTACAAGGTCATTGATTGATCCTATCTTTATGCTTTCTACAAAATAATTTGAATTTTTTTGCAATTGAGGCTTCTGTTCCTACAAGTTTCATTCCAATCCACCCATACACTGAGATCCGCATCTGATTGGCTAGATAATAATTCAAAAATAAATGGTGACATGATTCTTCTGTTACAGTAAGTTTTAATAACCAATCATTATTGGCTGCATATGTTTTTTTAATCATGACCTTGATATATATTATTTGTTAATATATATTTATAATTAGACATTGTATTTATTACGTTATTTGTATATGACATAATAAAGTTTTTGGAATAATTAATTAGTTTAATGATCAAGTGTTACTTAATTGTGAGACTTAATTAAACATAAAGACATTATTCTTAAAATATTCGTAGTCAAACTTTACTGTCGAATAGGACAATAATGATGCACAGAGACTATTATGTGAATAGACTGGTGACAATATCTCACAGGTCATGGATATGAGATATCAAGTATTCACATAGGTATAAACTTTAGGAGTAATATTTATACTAGATTGACCCACCATGAACATACTACATAGTATTTTATGTAAGTGTTATAAGTTATTCTCATAGTGATAGTTGTGTATACCATCATTCAACCTGAAACCACTATGGACCTTAAATGTGAAGTCGAGTATTTTATTGCAAATTAAATATTGTTCGTAATAGGATGGTCATAAAGATGATTGATGAGTACTTTACAAATCATGTTGAGGGACATGAGTGACCTAGATGAGATTTTTCCCTCCTACATATACGAGAGTAATATATGTGGACCATTGATAAAGTATCATTGTAAAATGCATGAACGTGTTCAAATAAGTCGATATGAGATATTATGTATATTTGTTGTTATCAAGTATACTCAGGGATCAGGGAATGAAATATTGAACTCTACAAGGGTGACACATTTTGTGTCATGTGTTCAATATAGATATAATAGCAAAAGAGTAATTATACACATGATCATTATCATAGGAAAGTTATGTCACAACACACGATATTCTCGTCACTTGAATAGCAGTGATTAGGGCTGAACAACGGGTCGAGTTGGACAAATTCAAACTCAAAAGCAATACCCAACCTAAACTGTGATTGCATTAACATGGCCCATTTCCTCTCAATTTAAATATCAATTTAGAGGGATGGGTTCCTAATGAGTTGCGGGTTATAAGGATGGGTTAATCGCTTTATTGGACTAAAAATATTTAAAGATTCAATAAAAATTTCTAACTTTTTCACAAACCTTGGTACAGTTTTTACATTATAATTTTCACATTAAACATTCAATTTGGACCAACACAATTATATCCAATTTACTTTAACTTGTTTCACCTGCTTAATATTAAATACTATATAACCTAAAAATACTAAATCACATCCTTAAAATTAAAGTCGATCGTTTATAAATTAGGTTCAAAATACATAATAATAATTAAAAATAATAAATCAACTAAATCCAGATCAAATATCCCACATGATTTTAAATTAAATTATACCATAACTAGTAATATTATTTAACCAATACAAATCAAAAACTAAAAAATAACAATGGAAATTAATTAACTTACAATTGAGTTACTCATTAATATTGGACCAATGGAGATTCCTTTTCTTCAATTTGAAAAAAATACAAATAATTATAACTTAAACAAAAAGAACAAACTACATAACTTGTTTTCAGTAAGAGCAGTTTAATCATTATTATTAAATAAAATTCAAGCATAGGATAATTACTCTTTGATTTATCAAGTTACAAATGCAATGCTCAATCCTTCCATTGCAGTACCAACCCTTTCTGGCAAATACTTCCATTTCTATTATCTAAAAGTCATGTATGATAGTTTAGCTTTCTAAAGAAAAAATATTCATAAAATTCTTGTAGAATCCAACACCATACAAGACAATTGTAATCAAAAGTTTTGACAATGATGGAAAAAAACAATTCTTGAAGAACTCAATTGATAAATTAACCATACATTCTATACAATATAACTTCACAACAATTTTATAACACAGAGGCAATCCATGGACTAAACTTGTCATATTAATTAGCATCAAACTAATAAGAATAGAGTACCATATAATTATGACATTGTAACAAGTTCTCTGATTTTTACCAGTCCTCTAATATTATACCACTCAATAATGTAAAGCAATTTTTAGCATAAAATTTAAATTTAATCATCAATAAATCCCTCAAAAAAAAAAAAGACTCCAATCAAACTATATTTAGTTGAAATAATATAACAAGTGTGAGTAGTAAGGATAATAGTCCTATATTGAATAGGAATGTGGTGACTTGAGCATTTATAAGTGGGAGAACTCATACACCTATCACCTTAAGGTTTTGGGTGAATATGTGGTGTCTCTCTCACTTGTGTTGCTCTTGGCCTAATATTCAATGCTCCCTAGTGTAAAACTCCTCTAACATGGTATCAAAGTCTGATTCGTAAAGGGACCAACTTACATGTATCAAAATGCTCATGAAGTGGTGTCCCGTTGAAATCGAAATGTCCAAAGAAAAAGGTGTATTTGAAATAACTAATAAGAGGTGCCTCGTAATAGGTGTCAACGGCGGTACAAATATATGTGGACAAAAGAGTTTTCACACGAGGGAAAGCATTGTGGACTCACACTTGAGGGGGAGTGTTGGAATAATATAACAAGTGTAAGTAGTATGGATAATAGTCTCACATTGGATAGGAATGTGGTGACTTGAGCATTTATAAGTGGGAGAATCCATACACCTATCACCTTAAGGTTTTGGGTGAATATGTGGTGTCTCTCTCACTTGTGTTGCTCTTGGCCTAATATTCAATGCTCCCTAGTGTAAAACTCCTCTAACATATTCAACACATTGATTAGTAGTAATTGATGGGTCATCATGAGGGAGAAGCATACACATTAAGTCAAACACTCACCTAAAGACCCAAACAAGTGAGATAGACACCACATATTCACCCAAAACCTTAAGGTGATAGGTGTATGGATCATCTCACTTATAAAATGCTCAATCTCCACTTTTCTAAGCAGTGTGGGACTTAAACTCAAACTTATTTCCCAACAATCTCCCCCTCAAGTGTGAGTTTATCCAGTATGTTCCCCCTCAAGCGGAAGCTCTTTCATCCATATGCTTGTACCTCCATTGACAGACACCCTTACTCGAACCGAACTCTGATAGCATTGTTGGATCATTATGAGGAGCATCCACATTGGGTCAAGAGCAACACACAAGTGAAAAAGACACCGCATATTCACCCAAAATCTTAAGGTGATAGGTGTATGGGTTTTCTCTTTTATAAAGTGTTCAACCTCCATTTTTCTAAGCAATGTGGAACTTCAAATGCACACTTGTACACAACAATCTTCCCCTCAAGCATGATTTCATCTACTATAATTAATTAAGAGTACAAGAGAGTCTTAAAATAATTCATAAACTAGTGCTAACAACCGCAAATCACAAAGCAAACTGGCTTACAAATAAGAATCAGAAAGTTGAAATTTTTTCCCAAATTTACAGCTTCAATGCAAAGCAAATAACTTTCACCTCAGATGTTGTTTTGAAATCCTGGACGGTCAAAAGTTAGATATATGTGTTTCGAAACGTCTCTATAAATTTGAGCTTGATCCAATGGTTAACGAATCGAGGATTGTCAATTTAGTGAGACTGGTTGCAGAAAAACGGGAATGAGTTTCTCTTCTTTTTTCTCTCTTTTAAATCCTTTTTTTTCCTCTATCTCTCTGAATCCTAAATTGATCATTTTCACTTAAATAAGTGAGACAAATGGGTAAATCATATCCGGGTCTTTCTCTATATAGGAAGGGACATCAAACCCAACAAATCTTCCTCTCACAACTATGTGGAGGAAATCGTCAAATTGGTGATATCACAACAAGCTTCAAATTTCCCTCTTGGTAATGCTTTATTCATCATATCATAACCATCATCATCTGTATGAACTTTAGCTAACTCTAACACCTTAACATCCAAAATATCATGTATATATCCAATGATATCTCACATCAATGTGTTTGAACCTATTATTTCACATATTTGATTTGAACAAAACCAAGTTCTTGCAAAAAATTCTTCAACCGTAGTAACTCTTTGCATGCTTCGGTAATTGCAATAAACTCAACCTCTGCAGTAAATAGTGTTACACACTTTTGAAATCTGGACTGCCAAGGAACAGATCCCCCTGCAAATTTAATCATGTAGCCCAAAATGGACTTTCTGGAATCAATGTCTCCAGCCATATCAGAGTCAGAGTACCCAACTAGAGTAGGCTTATCTCCTCCAAAACAAAACCTCATAGAAGTAATACCGCGAATATACCTTAAAATCCATTTTACTGGATTTCAATGCTCTCTACCTGGATTTGACAAAATTTTACCCACTGTACCAACAACATGTGTTATATCTGATCTTGTACACACCATTGCATACATCAAACTACCCACAACAGGTGCATAAGGAACACATTTCATATCAAACACTTCATCTTCACTTGAAGGACTTTGATTAGAACTCAACTTGAAATGAGTAGCGAGAGGAATGTTTACCGCCTTAGAAATTTTCATTTTGAATCTTTGCAACACTCTTTCTATATAATTTTCTTGTGACATCCAAAGTTTCTTCTCTTTTCTGTCACACATAATTCTAATGCCAAGAATCTGTTTAGCTGCTCTGATGTCTTTCATGGTAAATGACTCTCTCAATTGCTTCTTTAACATGTTAATGTTAGAAATACTTTTCCCTATAATAAACATGTCATCAACATATAACAACATGATAATGAAGTCATCTTAGAAAATTTTCTAACAAAGACGCAATGATCTGAAGTAGTCTTCTGGTATCCTTGATCACACATAATAGACTCAAACTTCTTGTACCACTCCATTGGAGCTTGCTTCAACCCATATAAACTCTTTCTCAATCTACACATATGATTATCTTTACCTTTAACTTGAAAACCATCAGGTTGTTTCATGTAGATCTCTTCCTCTAAATCACCATGAAGGAAAGTCATTTTCACATCCATTTTCTCAACCTCTAAATCAAGAGTAGCGGTCAAACTTAACACGGTTTTAATTGATGACATATTTATAACAGGTGAGAGAATATCATTAAAATCAACACCCTTTCTTTGACAAAAACCGTTCACCACTAATCTGGCTTTATATCTTAGATACTTAGAGTTGCTCTCATGTTTAAGTCTATAAATCCATCTGTTTTCCAAAGCCCTTTTGCCTTTAGGAAGCTTCACTAAATCATAAGTGTGATTATCATGCAAGTATTTTATCTCATCATGCATTGCATCCATCCACTTTTGATTTTTATCACTTTCCATGGCCTCTTGAAAAAACTCGAGTTCGCCCTCATCAGTCAAGGTCACATACTCATCAAAATTATACCTTGTAAAAGGTTGTCTCTATTTGGTAGACCTCCTATGTTGAACTTAAGATGATTATGGAGTTTCACCAAGATTCTCATCTTGTGACAAATCACTCTCCCCTTCACCATCATTAGTTGGAATATTTACCCCATCTCCAAGTTATTGATCATCAACATAATCATATGGCTCACCATTGTGATCATCACCGCCAATAGCATCTAGATCATAACTAGGTAACCGAACTGGATCAACATTAGACAAAATGATATCTTTCTTGGGTGTAGCCTTATCTACCTATCAATATCTTAAATAGTTTGGTCTTCCATAAACACCACATCGCAGCTTCGAATAAGCTTCTTCCCTACAGGATCATACAACCTATAGCCAAATTCATCTTGCCCATAATCGACGAAGATACATTGTTTTGACTTTGCATCCAACTTGGACCTTTCATCCTTTAGAATATGCACAAAGACCTTATAAACAAAGACTCTCAAATGATCATACTTGACATTCTTTCCAAACCAAATTTTGTCTGGAACTTTACTGTTCAAAGCAACAGTAGGAGTGAGATCAAGAACATGCACTGCCATGTAAAGTGCCTCACCCCAATAATAATTGGGCAACTTATCTTTAGAGAGCATACACCTTACTCTCTCAATTAGTGTCTGATTCATCCTCTCTGCTAAACCATTCAATTGAAAAATTTTAGGAGGATTCTTTTCATGTGTAATACCATGCTGCTTGCAATAGGAATCAAATGATCCACAATACTCTCCATCATTGTCTGAACGAGCAAATTTCAGCTTCTTGCATGTCTTCCTTTCAACCAAAGCATGGAATTCTTTGAACTTTTCCAAAACTTGGTCTTTTGTCTTCAAGGTATAAACCCATAATTTCCTGGAGCAATCATCAATAAAGGGAACAAAATAAAGTGCACCACTAAAGAATTTTATCTTTAATGGACCACAAACATCAGAATGTACCAATTGAAGCAACTTTTACTTCCTTGAAGGATGATGTCTCTTGAAAGATACTCTAGTCTGTTTGCCAGTCATGCAATGAAAACACTTCTCCAAAAGCTTTTGTCCAATACAATTGAGAAAGATATTCCCCTCTAGACACAACCAAGTTACCTTTTTTTGAGTTTCCACTTTCTAGAACCAAAGTGATTATCATAACTATAATCATCTAGCATATGCACAGAGATTAAATTAAAGCGGACATCTGGAGCATGTTTGACATCTCTAAGCAACAATTGCATTCGCATGTTGGTTTGCAAGAAAAGATCACCAACACCAATTACCTTAGATACATCATCATTACCCATCTTCACACTCCAAAATCACCAGAAGTATAAGATGTGAAGAAATAATTCCTTGGTGTAACATGCAATGAAGCATCACTATCAACTATCCACATGCTCTCGTCTGATACAAGATTAACATACTCATGATCACAGATAATAACAAGATCATCACTAGTAGCAGTAGTAACACAGTCATCATAATGATATTTATGGTCTCTTAGTTTAGACTTACCCTTCTTGCCTTTGTTATCTCTTTTTCATTGATAGCAACACTTACGTACGTGTCCTATTTTGTGACAATAATGACACTCCAGATTCTTGTATCGCGGCTTGGACTTGCTTATACTATTCTTTCTACCATCCTTCAGTTCCTTTTTATGACTTCTCCCCCTATTTTCAATGACAAGTACCTCGGGTTGAGATGAAGAACCACGTGCCTTCCTTCTCATCTCCTCATTAAGAATACCATCCTTAGACGTTTCTAATGAAACAACACCTCTAGGAGCAGAACTTATGATAAAAACTTGAAATGTCTCACATGGCTCTAGTAAAGATAACAATAGAAATAGTCATAAAAGTTCATCATCAAATTTAATACTCATTCCTAACATTTGATCAAGGAGGCCTTGAAATTCATTCAAGTGATCTGAAATAGAAGTTCCATCGTTATACTTCAAACTTATGAAGCTATTCAATAAGAATAATTTATTATCCCCCTGATATAAAGGCATACAAGGACTTTATCTTCTCCCACAAAATTTTTGCATGTGTCTCATTAGAAATATGATTATAAACATTCCCCCTATTTTCAATGACAAGTACCTCGGGTTGAGATGAAGAACCCCGTGCCTTCCTTCTCATCTCCTCATTAAGAATACCATCCTTAGACGTTTCTAATGAAACAACACCTCTAGGAGCAGAACTTATGATAAAAACTTGAAATGTCTCCCATGGCTCTAGTAAAGATAACAATAGAAATAGTCCTAAAAGTTCATCATCAAATTTGATACTCATTCCTGACATTTGATCAAGGAGGCCTTGAAATTCATTCAAGTGATCTGAAATAGAAGTTCCATCGTTATACTTCAAACTTATGAAGCTATTCAATAAGAATAATTTATTATCCCCCTGATATAAAGGCATACAAGGACTTTATCTTCTCCCACAAAATTTTTGCATGTGTCTCATTAGAAATATGATTATAAACATTATCTTCTACATATTTTCGAATAAAATCACATACTTGTTGATGTTCAAACTCCCATTCTTCATCAGACACAAAATCTGGCATTGCGGAACTAAAAATTGGTAAGTGCAATTTCTTCACAAAGAGTAAGTCTTTCAAATTTCCCTTCCATAAATGATAATTCGAACCATTCAAAAATACCATCTTCATCTTTATTTGACTCCATTATTCAAAAAAGTAAAATGGCCCTTAACCAAGGGCTCTGATGCCACTCGTTGGAGGAGTTTTTTCACTAGGGAGCATTGAACATTGCGGGACTTCCTTTTTTTAGAGTAACACCTTTGTGAGAGACACACCACATATTCACCAAAAACCTTTAGGTGATAGGTGTGGGGATTCTCCCATTTATAAATAATCGAAACTATTCCACTCAGAGAATCAAAAAGTTAAAAAGATAAATAATAATAAATAAAAACCATTTTAAATCCCTTCATAAGCAATGAGGGAAGCTCATATCATGTTTGTCAATTATCACATTCCTGCTAGCAATCTTTACTCTGGTTGGCAAAATATTGAGCAAAATCCTCCACCCAAACATAATGATTTTGCTGGGAGCTTTCAACTTCTAAAGTTTTTCCAACTTTTGCTAAATGTTGACTAATAGTATGGGTCATTCATTCCCAATCTCAGCAAGCAATAGGTAACAAGATATCCACTACACAAAAACATCTCCCGTTTGCTGCTTTAAGAGCACACCCTACAAAATGTTACACAACTCATCCAATTATAAACTGCATACATAATTTAGCAAGCAACAAGATTTCAAATTGAATGGCTTCATTGACTGTAAAAGGTTGGAAATCTCCCTTTTGAATTATATTCTTCACCAAACCTATCAAGCCTTCAGCTGACAACAAAAACAAGAAATGAGACAATGGATGATACACTTTCCCCAAGCATATATGAGTTTCAAATTCCTTAATAAATATAGCATTTACTAGAATTTAAAACCTACTCATGAACACACACACTTCCATCCATCCCATCCACCAAGCACCAAACTTCATCATTCCCATAATACTTCTAACACAGTTCCAATACAAACTATCATAAGCCTTCTCAAAGTCTATCTTATAGGTGCTTTTTATAATGAAAACAATCTAAATGTTGGCACATGAAACTTTAAGAATCTACATGAGTTAAGATTTGTAACGCCTTTTTCTAAAAAGTGTTTTAAGTATTTTCTAAGACCTAACTATACATATAACCCTTTATTTATGATATTACAAATAGAGGAAACAAAGCAACAAAGAAGCAGCAACGACAATCACCATCATTTTCCTTTTTTGAAACTCACTAACCCATAGAATCTCCATCTTCCTTTTTTCTTCACAAGTTTTTAATCTTTTTCCCTCTTTATCTCTCATAGTTTAGGTTTTCTAATTTTATTGTAAATCTTTATCATTTCTCATTATGACTCGTTTTGTTTGGATTCAAAGCTTTGTTTTTGTTTTTCTAAATTCATAGTTGTGTTTCTATTATCTCTCACCATATGGATTATGTTTAGGTTATATTTATTTCTCACTATGTAAAAGATTTGTATATGGTTATATTGTTATAATGATTTATAGTATATGGTGTACATTTTAGGTTATAGTATTGTGTTGTATATTTTGTATATTGTAGTGTACATGTTGGTGTATATTGTAAAAGATTAGTGAAATATTTGTAGTATATGATATTGTGCTTATTTTTATAGTCATGTTGATGTATTTTGTGAAAGATTTATAGTATACATGTTAGTGTATATTTAGGTTGTATTGCTAATTTGAACTTTACAATACAACACCATTAATTTTTCCTATAATGATACCATTGCATTTTGTATCATTTTATTATATTTTATAGAAATTACTATATATTTTCTTTTCATTTTAATATAATAAGGCTGCGTGCGTGCGTGAGAGAGAGGTTTGACAATCCTCCTCGTTATGCCCTCTCCACTCTTTAATGATTTGCCATTAAAATTTTGATGTTCTTCCATTATGATTTTAACAAATATTACACAGATGTTTTTGAACAAACACAACCAAAATAATGTAGAAAATATAAAGAATTCTATCCAGCTCCTCTTTGACTTTTATGCAATATTTGACACGGACTCCTTGCGAAATCTTTGCTCAAAATCACCTTAAATCTTTCAGCTCCAAGAATGTTGCTCCAAAATCTCTATTTTGCAATAATATTTACTCTATCCTATTAGTATCTTGAGCCTAGGCCTGTTTGAAGATTGAGAAGAATTTTCACTTTGTATGTAGGCTTCCACGCAACACTACTAAAGTAATCATGAAGAGAAAAATCTCAATTTTTTTTGTTGGATTTGTTAACCTCAGCCACAATCACACACACAATTTCCAAACCCCTAAAATCTAAGTATTCAAAGGAAACGTTAAATCACAAAAATAACCCTCCTCACAGATCTCACACCTTGAAGATGACAGTTAGTTCTAAACGAAAATGGATAAAGAAAAGGTATAAGATGAAAAGTTTTGTTTGCAAAACTCAAAATAATATTCAAAACTCTTTTGAAAGTTGGGAGAATAAGTGTATTGTGAATTTCAAATCAAAAGTGGATGTGTATGTTTTTCAACATTATGGAGAGAGAGAGAGAGAGAGAGAGAGAGAGAGAGAGAGAGAGAGAGAGAGAGAGAGAGAGAGAGAGAGAGAGAGAGAGAGAGAGAGAGAGAGAGAGAGAGAGAGAGAGAGAGAGAGAGAGAGAGCCTCAAATGTAGAGTGATTTGACAATCTTCCTCGCTATGCCCTTTCCACTTTCCAATGGTTTCCCATTGAAATTTTAATGTTCTTCCTTTATGATTTTGACAAATATTACACCGATGTTTTTGAACAATTACAACCAAAATAATGTTTAAAATCTCATTCTTTTTTGTTGGATCTGTCAACCTCAGCTGTAACCACACACACAATATCCAAACCCCTGAAACCTTAAGAAGTATTTAAAGAAAACGTTAAATAACAAAAACAACCCTCCTCGCAGATCTCACACATTGCAGATCTCTCTCTCTCTCTCTCTCTCTCTCTCTCTCTCTCTCTCTCTCTCTCTCTCTCTCTCTCTCTCTCTCTCTCTCTCTCTCTCTCTCTCTCTCTCTCTCTCAATCTCTCTCTCCATCAATATTTTGGTTGCATGATTAGGTTTATTGCTTTCTTAGAATTACATGTGGTTAGATTTATTACCTTGATAGCGATTTTGTATATATGTGTAATTGATTAAATATTGAGACTATAATCCTAGAATTCTTATATTGTGTTAAAATTGTACGTCTACATTTCTAGTGTAAAACGTTTATAATTCAATAATTGTTCGGTTGTTTTGGTTAGCTATTTGATCCATTTTTATATTTTTGTACCGGTTAAAGTCTTGTGTATATACCATTCGTAAGCATATTTTATACACATTGTGTTTCGTCCATGCAAACTATTTTTAAAATTCCAATATTTTTGAAATAATTAAAATATTTAAAACGGTCAATTTTTAAAGAGGTCTATCCAACCCCATTTTTGAACCATTATTTTTTCGTATTCTTGTCTGTTGATTTTTTGATCAAGTCTACTCGTCTAACAAATAATTTTAAAAACAAAAATAATTATTAGAAATACTATATTTTTTATTATAAAAAAGTTTAAAAAAAATTAATCATCGTATAAATACAATAAACAATATAAGTATTCGACGTATGCTAACATTGCTTTTGCCCAAAACAATGAAAGTTCATTTTATTTTATAAGTATTTCACGTATCTTTAACATTGCTCTTTTCCAAAATAATGAGAGTTTATTTTTTTTTAATATGTGGCATATAACTTCAATCTTTTTTCTGTATTAAAAAAAAATTACAAAAACTTAGTCCATTATATAAAATTATTGTATTTCATTAAAAAGGAAAGAGATATTGTGAATGATTATCGTAGGTAGGTCATGAATTTGAGCTATGTGAATATAATATAATGATATGATGACAGTAGTGGATTTGAGTTATTATTTTATATTCACATCATTCTAATTGATTACTTTTAAATTTAACTTTTTTGTAATTGTTTATTAGATATGATTGTTGAATTTGAAAAATGCATTGTGATAGCTCCCACGGGAGCTGGTTGATCCATAATTTAAAATAAAAATAAAAATGATGAAGTCATTAATGTCTAAAACATTTCCCCTAAAAAATATATTTTTAAAGAAAAAACATTGAAGACTTCCTAAAGAAACCTTTAAAATTCAAGTAAGAAACGGAACAAAAGCATTTCACATAATATTTTTAAATCGCACAATATTTTATTAATCATAATTCTTATATCATAGAAAGGGTGTGTGAGATGAAGATGGTAACCATCTTCATAAACAGACTTTTGGTATGGTATAGATCTATTATGGACATAGAAAAAATGTCTACAAAATTAATCTTTTAATATTTAAATTAATTTTAAAGAATTAAAATTACGTAAATAGAATGAGAAAAATATATAAATGTGATTCAAAATCAAACTTATATAAGGGTCGGGATTAGTACTGCTCTAGCAAGGACTTCGATTAATAATGGAGATGAGAATCATAATGTGTTTACGAGGTTTTATAATACTCAATTGAGTATTTTAGTTAAATTAAGCCGATTTTATTAGATATTGACTTAATTGTAATCTTCGTATGTGGCGCTTGTTCTGATGATGTGTCAACTTTAAATTATAATTAATTATTCCACTTCATTAGTAATTAAAATATGGGTAATGTTAACTTGTGCCCTTGGGGCACATGTTAAGAATTAAATTAAGAAATATTATCTTGGAAATTGTGTACAAACTTAAATTAAAGTATAAAATTAATTTTTAAATTGTGTTTTCCAATACAAATTTACTAAAAGTGGTTTCCTTAACATGTGCCCCAAGGGCACAAGTTAACATTACCCTTAAAATATTAATGTTTTTAATAATAACAAAACTTATAATTAATTCATTAATATAAATTAAGTAAATAAAATTATTTATCTTCATTCTCATCTCATATTTCCACCATTTTCAAAAAAAGTGTTCTTTTCTAAAGAACCCTAACATTTTTTCTCCTCTTCTACTCAATTCATACTTCATATGCAAACATAAAACTATATTTTTTTTGTGGTTCTCACTTTTTAAACTTTGTCAACATGTTGCTTCCCTTATGGCATTGTGTAGCTTTTCATTTTCATTTTCGAATTAGCCATTTTTTTCTTTTCTTTTCATTATCAAACTTTTCATTTTTAATAAATACACTTGCTTTTAAGACAGGTTACTGTTACATTCGATTTCCATACTAATAAAATAACATAAAATTTTGATTTTTATTTCTGAGTTTTTAACATATGGACTATATGGCGTAATGAAACAAATTATGTGTTCTATTATGAATGGAAACCATGGTTTATGTTTGAAAGATTCATCATTTTGATTCTTTTTTATTCAATGTGGAAGATTTTCAAATAGGTGATGGTGAAATGATGATCTCAAATTGAGTGGAAGAGAAAAGAAAATGTTAGAGTTCTCACTCGGGGAAGAACATTTTTTTGAAAATTGTGAAAATAGGATAGGAGAATGAAGATAAATAATATCATTAATTTAGTTTATATTAATGAATTAATTTTAAGTTTTGTTATTATTAAAAATATTAATATTTTAATTAATAATAAAGTGAAAAATTAATTATAATTTAAAGTTGACACATCATCGAAACAAGCGACACGTCATTAAAAATTATTCAAATTTGTTAGAGAACTAAAATCTAAAACAAAACTTAAAAAAGAAAAAAAAACGTAGTTTTTAAAATGGAAAATTAAAACTCAAAAAAAGATAAAATAGAGAGACAAAAAATATAATTAAATCTTAGATATTTAACCAATTATAAACAATTTTATTATATTGACATTAAAACAAACAAAAATAACCGATTTATTTTTAAAACTATAAAAAAAATCTAATTTTTTAAAAGGTAAAAAAAGGGGCCAAATATCACCTCAATGATTCTGGATTAAAAAAATTCTTATCTTCTTTTTATAGCATAATGAACATAATATCACACTGAAGATAAATAAATTCAAAGATTCTTGTCTCTTACTATTTAACTAAAAGTTATGATTTGAAATTCAACTTTAATAAGCCATCAACATTAATTTTTTAAATTCAAATTTGACTGTCTATAGTATATTTCTATCCTACTTTTGATAAATTAATTAACATAATTATCCAAAATTTAAACTATTAAAAAGACAAAAACCAATCAAAAAAATCAAATCAAAATAATACATATCAACTATAAAGTCAATGCTATTAAACAAGCCATAAAAAATATCATGTGTCATTTTCTTTTTATAGAAAAATACCATGTGTCATTTTTTATATATTCAAATATCATGTGTCATTCAAACCAGTTAAATTCCAAAAATACATAATATTTTTTAAATTCTACAACTACGTCATCATCATTTTAATTAACCATACATTATTTAATTTTTTTTCCCAAAAAATAAATTGCAATTTTTTGAGTTTATAAACGAAATCATAAACCACAGAGAGAAAAAGAAAAGAAAAAAAAGAAGAAAGAATCGATTTTGAATGGAGGAAGCATACCCCAGAAGCAGAAAGTTCAATAGGGTATGTGTCTTCTGCGGCAGCAACTCCGGCAACCGTCAAGTTTTCAGTGACGCCGCCATTGAATTGGCCGATGAACTGGTCAGAGTTTTTCCTTTTCATCACTATTTCGTTAAAAAAAATCATCTTTTTCCATAAAGGGTACTATCTGGGTAGGTAAACTTGTCAGAGAATATTTTCTTTTTTTGGGGTAACTAACATTCTTACAACTTTTTTTTTTAAATGCATTAATGGTGTCATCAATGAACTTGTCGTTTTGTCAAATGATGTTCTTTGCCATGTCTGAAATGTTTTTTTTTTTTGTGTAAAGATAATAATTTTTTTTTTTTGTGTGTGTGTGTGTGTGTTGTGGTTTGTTATGAATTTCAGGTTAAGAGGGACATAGATTTGGTGTATGGTGGAGGAAGTGTTGGATTGATGGGGTTAATATCTCAGAAAATGTATAATGGTGGCTGCAATGTTCTAGGGTATGGATAAATGAAGAAACATGTTTTATATTCATTCACTGTGTAAGCTTTGTATTGTTATTGATTGATATCACTTTGTGAGATTTGTATTGTTATTGATTGATGTCACTACGAATTTGCAGGGTTATTCCAAAAGCTCTCATGCCTCATGAGGTATTTCTGCTGCTGCTACTGATTTGTCACTGTTATAGTGTTGATTTGTTTCCTGGCAATAATTGGTTCTTGTGAAAAAGTAATCTGAATTTGAGCCGAAAAAGTGTAGTGAATGAGTTTTAGTGTTTGTTCCTCTGTCATGGAAACAATTTATTGTTTTTTCTATGTAGAAAGTTGCCGTTTTAGTGTGATGTAATTGGTCTATTTTGACAGATATCTGGTGAAACTGTTGGTGAAGTAAGAATTGTTTCTGATATGCATGAGCGGAAAGCTGCGATGGCTCAAGAAGCTGATGCTTTTATTGCACTCCCTGGTAGTTAGTTACTTGAAAAACTCTAAAATAGTTTTAGAAGTGATTAATGAGTGTGTCTTATTACATGTTAATGCCACTAAAGAAAAATGTTCTTTTATTTTGTTAGTCTTGTTACCCTCTTTCTCATACCGTACATTCTTTCGCCGTGATTAGGAGGATATGGAACTATGGAAGAGCTTTTGGAGATGATAACTTGGGCACAACTTGGAATTCATAAAAAACCGGTAACTATTATGATGTTATTTTGTTGGATAAAATCGTTGATGTATAATGTTATAATCATATTGTTAACCCATTTTATTTATCGTCCTGCACAGGTTGGCCTACTGAATGTTGATGGTTACTATAATTTTTTGCTTGCACTATTTGACAATGGTGTTGAAGAAGGCTTCATTAAGCCCGGTGCTCGGAATATAGTTGTCTCAGCTTCATCTGCCAAAGAACTTATGACGGAGATGGAGGTCTATCTATGACTAGCCTTTTTTAACTTATGGTTAATTGCTTTACTGATATAAGGAAAATTTTAGTTAAAGGGTTCAACTCAATACCTAAAATTGATCATGTACTTAAGAGTCTATTAAGTCTCATGAAAATAGATTGAGCTCATGCTTTATCTACTATAAGGAACTCTGTTATGTGATGGTTGTTAAATAGGAGTTTACTGGTTTTTTAATACTTGTAAACCTGTGTATGTCAAATATTATGAAGCACTAACACCACATAGACATCAGGCACAGAGACACAACATTGACACTGACACATCAACACCAATATTTAAGAAAATATAACACTAAGACGTGTCGTGTATGACTTTGAGAGATGTTGGACACAGTGTTGGTGCTACATAGTTCTGTACATTACTTTGTTATTGTGTTAATTAAAGACTAAATTATTGAGTTGAACTTTTTGCAGAGCTACTCTCCTTCCCATGAGCATGTAGCCCCTCATGAGAGCTGGCAGATGAAGCAATTAGGTAACTATCCAGGACAAGAAAATGCAGAATGAGTGAGACTTTGATTGGTGGATGGTTTTTCTAAAATTGGTTTTCTGATGTGACTCTCCATAAGTTGAAATGTATACAAAAATTGCTATAGATGGGGCCAACATTGTTTTGTTACTATGTGTTGATTTTTATGAAGTGATGGCATATGTGCTTTGCTGTTTTTGAGTCATTTCATTCATTGGTTGATTGTGACACTGTAACACAGTCAAATTTGGTTCTTACTTATAAAAGATAACCATGATTCTGAAAGTAAAAGTATAGAAGCTTTATGAATACATCAACTACAGAAGCTTAATTACATTTTTGTGATGAAGCATTTTTGTAACTATCAATCTCATTGACAAATGTGACCTTTTTAGTGCAATTGGTGCCAAGTGTATGGGTAATTAGACATGGATTGTCAGGGAACTTTTCATAGTAGGACCCTTTTTTCCATCTGATTAGTCATCTCCTTGGTTATAAAGTCCTTTTTTCTAAAGGATGGGCCATTCATTAGTCTCATGATGCTACTTCATTAATAGCGGTTGAAGTTGTTTTTGCATCTATTCATTGTAGAGTACTAATGCCGTCTTAGTCATTATTGTGGTGGACCAATTGCTTTTGTTATATTAGGAAATTTTGCTCATTGTAATAGTATTTTTTCCAAAACTTTTGAGTTTCCGAAAAAGCCTTTTTTGCACCGTTAAAATTCGGATGCAACTGACAATATATCAGACCAAGTTTGTTGAAAACATGATCAATGTGGTAATCTGTATAATAATATGTGTGTCTAGAGATATTGTTCTCTGGATACCAATCTCTAATCACACCCTTTAAAAAAACACAAATCTGTAATAGGATGACAAAAAACGGTATAGTTTAGAGAATGAGATTTGGACTGATAAGATTTTCTTTTAGAAATGAAAATTTTTATGTGTTTCTTTTGTATCTACAATTTGCTTTTGGGCATTTTTCGGATTAGTTCATAAATATGTCACCATTAAGTCTAGTGTCTCTGATCTTTAAATTGAAGAGTAATTCAACAATCTTATTGTGATTGGAAAATAGAGGATGCACAATAATATTCATTTCACCAATGAGCCCATCTCCTTTGTATTATGAGATATCCATATTTTAATATATGTATAGTTTGCAGAGTTTATATTAGACATAAGTCCTAACCTCCAAATTTACCAACCTCGACCCAAAACAAATTAGGACGGAAATGGATAGAATATTGATATAAGATGGAATACAATGTATTTTAGTTAAAAACTATGAAGAAATTGCATGCCACAGAGCGAGGTGGGGATGTAAAACTTACCGAATATTCTTCAAATAAGAAAAATGATTGCCCAAAATTGATTCAAGAACTTAGTTTAAAGGAGAAATAGCAGAAATTGAGGGATTATGGTTAGTTCTCACAAAATAGTAGTTCTTGACTGTACGTGCTCTTTGCCATTTTGATTTTAAATGTTACTGAATGAATAGGAAAGACATTATCACAACACAATCAACACCTATATGCAAAGATCATTACAAGATCAGAAAACAGGAATTTATGTATGTTGGTATGCCACCACTACTGACATATACAATCCCCAACAGCCAACAAAGTGAAACTTCCGGAATAGTTTTTACAAAATAGAGTCAGAAAGTTAACAGATACTTCATCCAGAGTGTCAGCCAGAAGGTAATGATTCCAGAAAAACGTCATGCCCTCTGATGAAGCAGCCGCGTACATATACATCAAACACCATACCGTCGCAGCTTAGTGCTTAGAAGAAATCTTGTGAATGAGATGAAGGAGGATTCTCCAGCTCATGTCAAGTCAAGGTTTTTCTTTGGAAGACGACGATAGCAGGTGATTTAATGTTGATGCTTGAATGACAGCACTAGTAGGACTTGGCTCCCTTGTGCGGGAAGAAGTGGATCTTCTAGGGCCGAAATTCTTCTCAACATTGCTTCTTTTTCGCTGTGAAGAAGTGAGGAATCTCACGAGCCGTGTTGAACCAACGAGCAAAATCACGCCCGTAATTATAAGTAGCCTGCAGAATAATGTTTTATAAGTATGACCTAATTTATGATATAAAAACATGAACCTTTTCATCTGATTTGATGGAAAAAAGCCATAAAGTGCAAAGAATAACATCTTAAATTACCATCCAAGAAGAAGTGCTACACGGGCTTTTGGGGCGGAAGGAAGTCGTTCACCCAAAGCAAGCATCCCAGCAAGTACACCAGTCAAAATTGATGCTACAGCTGCACATGTAGAAACTATAATAGCCCTCCCATGCTTCAGGCCACGTGTCTGCGAGAATGGAGAAGAAAAACATTACTTTATTATGGAAGTTTATCTGAATTCTGAAATTGGTGATGTAGAACTTGACAAGTGTCTAGAGACTTCGAATGAAACTCGTAAAATGTCATCAAAGTTTGAAAGGTGCAAAAGTGAACTCAGAATACCTGATAGTAAAAGCCTATACCACTACAAAATACACTGATCAAGAGGCATATAGGAACCAGCAATTTGGGAAAACCTTGCTGTAGGAATAGAAATCCCATCTTTGAAATTACAGATGACATCCTGCATAGAAGCTTTAAAATTAACTCAAAACAAATAATCGAGTTTTGTTTGCTTCCAAATATAATTACGAACATTATATAAGCTTAGTCTTCAAGTGTTTTTTTCTTTCTTTGATGCAAAAACCTATTTTGATATCAATCAACAAATTTTAGCAGTTGTAAGTTAGGTGCGCACATAGTTTTTTTTCTTCTAAAACCTGTCCAGTCCCTCGTTTTTTAACAAATCAAACGCACGCTAAAGTCTAAAATATTATTTAGGCATGTAGTAGAACAAGAACAGAATACAGAAATAGAGTAGAGAGGTAAGCAAAAGTACCCAAACAAAATACCAGATTCCAAGCCATAAATGATTTCTTCCACAACATCATATTCCATCTATAAAACATAAAAATGTCAGGCAATAGAAGAACAAAAAAAAGTAGCTTGCAAAATTACCATATGCGGATGTTTATTATGGAAACACGGATGTATATTCAAAGGAATTTCACCAAACTTTAAACATGAATTACCATCTCTTGTTCTCTTCGGTGGCGCTTGTATATTCGAAGCCATCCATTAAGCAGTATCTGTGCAAGTGTTTCTAACAATTAAAATAATAACAATGCCTAGGGATGGTGTTATCACTATGTTATTGGCGAATTCATAATTTTCTAAAGAGAAGTTGCTAAAGTCTATAAATAATATCATCAATAAGTATTGTAACCAACTAGGTTAATGAAATGACGAGAAAAATGCCTACTAGGTTAACGAAATGACGAGAAAAATGCATTTAGTTGATTTATTATACTAGGCAAAAGAATAGAACTATTTCTTCTTTGACAAGGACGTTAAGCATTTTCTCGCATAATTGTTATTATTATATTAAAATCAAGGGAGTGCCACCACACTTACGAATGCTGAATATCTATATGACCATAGAAGAACATGACTCAAAATTTAGTTGATTCATGAGACAAGGTACCTACAAACAAGATGAAAACAACAAACGCCAGCCATGGTATGTGAAAAATGGATAGAGCAACCGCCTCTTGCTGCTCTTCACCACCAGCACCAACTCCTAAATATAAACAAACATATAATAGTTAACCAATAGTGTCAGTGTGTCACGTGAATACAAAACCATCAACCTTTATACAATAACACTGCAGCACAAACCTGGTTTTCTCGTGTTCAAAGAAATCCCATTTAAACACGATTCACTGGTAATTTAAAACATACATTACCTATTGTGCCAAAACCAGCCAAGATAATTCCAACCCAATCAACAATATTCATGACTTCCTTGAGATAAAAATGAGAAAAGACTGACAGAATCGCTAGTCCACAGCCAGAAACTGGTTGAATGACAGAAACCTATACTTGAGAAAACAAAACCCGCCAAGATCATCAATGTCAACCAAAAAAAAAAACCCTAACCAAAACACTATAAGACATTAAGAACAAGCTAATTACTAAAGGGTATTATAAAAATCCCTTTGAATTGAATTTTCATAGCACTTACTGGAGCCAGAGATAATGCCCTTAACATCAATAATGCCCCAAAAATATCCATCAGAAAACCTATCAGCCATGTTTTGTTCAAAGCATAAGCCCTAATAACCTGCGAAACACAATGATATAGCAATAAAACAGTAAATTCATGGCCACAAAACCTTTTCTATATTTCAATTTAGTTCATTTTCTATACATGCATGAGAAAATCTTCAACCTTCAATTGGTAACATATGAATACATCTTAAAATTCAAACAATAATCACCAATTTCAGACACACCCATATGGTTCAAACCATAATGTTATAAAAAGATGAGATCTTTGATGAAAACCGAATCAAGAAAATTCAAAAGAAAGAACTTTACCTTGAACTTGAAGGATAGAGGGGGGAGAATGACGGTACCCTTCTTTTGAAGGATTTTTCCGATGTTGTTGCCGGCGGTAGCAGCCACCGTTAATAGAATCGATTCCCACATGATTTACAGTCTGAAACTGTTGAAATTTCTTCTTCTTTGATTCTACGATCTGTTGCTTGTTGGTGGTAAAGTTACTCAAACAACATATTAATTATTAATAAAAAAACATCATAGTAATCTATTAGTATTTTCTTAATTAGCTTATGGTTGGATAAGGATTTGATTAAGTTAAATAATAAATTCACATTTAAAATATGTATAGAAAATTTTAATTAGTGTTTGAAGAGCACAAGTTAAGAAATTTAATATGAAAAGAGTGTTGTCGACTTTTGTATTTATTTGTTATAATAGCATAGTTTTCAATCCCTTTGAGATTATTATTTGACCATCATAAACTAAAAGGTCAAACATCTAGCCACATTTAGTTACATCAAATGTACACGTCTTTGTGACAAATTTTTCATTTTTAGGTTTAACGGAAATTTTCTTATTTGAAGGTTTTAATAATTTACACACATAAGAAGGTTCTGACTTCAATTCTGCCACATTGACCTCATTCTCTTCGAAACAGTCATCATTTGTGTCGGATAAATTATCCATTTCATATATCTCCACATAAGCTACTTTTTTCTTTTTATGGTACTTACTTGATTTGGCCTTCGTACCCTATCTGCTAGTTGGGTCATATGTATGAGTATATAGTTTCTTCATAATATAATAGTCTAGACGACCAACAACCATCTCAACCAACTCATGCTCAGGGACTTGCGTAAAGTATTGTGCGTTAAGAATTTTAAACCTATTCAGATAATCAACAATCGATTCATGCATTTTACACCTAAAAGTGGCTAGTTTCTTAAGGCTAATTTTCGACTGGCCCATGTAGAACTGTTCATGAAACACTTTCTCTAATTGACTCCAAGTATGTATAGAATTATGAGGGAGGGTTGTGAATCACATAAAGACATTTTTTATCAGAGAGTTTGAAAAGTATTTCATCTTTAAACTCTCACTATTAGTTATATCCCCTGCCTCAGTCTAGTATATAGTAACATGCTCAATTGTTGACTCGTTAGTCTCACTATAAAACTTAGTAAATTTGGGGACTTTCCAACCCCTGGGAGTTCTGTCTGTCGAACATATTCTAACAACGAGGATACGTAATTAGACCTATGTAGGCCAATGTTAAGGCCATCTTGGGCCAAAACATGTTCGACCACGTTCATTATTTTATTCTTCCCCACTAAATTATTTGGTTGGACATTTCTAAGTACTTGATCGGCATCATGGTTTTTGGGCAGCACGAGTACCTTAGGACCATTCTGGACTTGGTTCCCTTTGACTCTCTTCGATGGAGGTTGTTCGACTGGAACCTGGTTAACATGTGGTGGCACAACTGGCGCCGGGGTGCCTCAAAAAATTCATTGATTCTGCCAATTTGATGTGTTAAATACTGGTAACTCTGGATGGTGTTTTGGATCAAAGGATTAATCATTGTATCTATTTATTGTGTCAACATTTTGACCATTTCATGTTTACTTTTGTCCATATGTTTTCTCATGGTCGCTAAAGAATCGGTAGTCAAAGTTGGCATTACAGGATGAGGCATATCAGAATCCCCCTATTGGATGCCCTATTCAACCAGGGTTGTTTATGGTGGATCTTGACGCCAAGTGTTAATTGAAGGGGTGACACTATTGTTGTAGAATTATCTACAAACATAGAAGTGTGATTGTGTAAGTCTTCCATCATGGCAGTTGGCATGCCATAAGGGTAGTTTATAGTAACTAGAGGCATAGTAAGACTTGAGCCATATGTGGGTTATGATCCCCATCGTACTAACAATCGTAGTAACTGATGGTTCAGAGTCTGGATCATCATTTTGGGCTTGGGATGTTTTATTTCGGTTTTCCATTACTACTTAAATCCTACCACTCCTCAAACGAGTGTGACACCGGGCATTAAAAATCTTACCACTTCTCAAATGCATATGTTAATAGACATTGGAAATAAATCAATGATAACGGAGTGAAAAATACGACACTTTTTTTTTAAAGATGTAATTTTTGACACAAAAAACAGGTATGTCCCGCTAGGTGTGTCAATTTGTTTTCGCGGGTGTTTTCAACGAACAATCACGAGTTTGAAAGTCTTTGATATTAACACGAAAAATCTCGGGATCGGTTTTATGCAAAAACTTTTACTATGACGTAAGTGTAGCATGTGACTACAAATGTCTGGTTGCAGACAATGTAACAGTAAACTTTAAAGACAATAAAACTTCAATTAAAGTAAAAGACACTTGAAATAAACAACATTAAACGACATGCAGTAAATAACAAGAATAAAATGTGTTTCAATTAAGAAAACATAAAAATGTACAAAGAAAAAAGGGATGCGAACTCATATAATTGCTCAATTGTTTGGCTATTTGACTTGGATACTCAAATTATATAGAGAATATATGTGAAATTTTGCAACCAGTATTACAACACATGAGTCTGCTATATATACTAAACTAAGAGTAACTCCCTTCGACAATTTATATCTACATAATTAACACGTCTTCAAATACACACAACTTTTATTCCAACAAATTGCCACGTCATCAAGGATTTGGAACAACTCAAATCAATATCCCACGTTCTCTAACTACTTAGAGACTAGTAACTTCTTTCTCGTCGAAGGTAGTTATTGAAAGCACTAAGTCTCTTTTAACTTTGGTTTCCTCAATCTTCTAAGTCTTTAGAGCTTGTCGAACAACCATTCCTCAACATGGCGTCAAGTAGTTACTCAGGTCTACTCCTAAGACTCCTTCAAACTCACTCTCAAAATATTCTCTTGAGATTCTCCCAAACTACATCTCAAGATGTCAGTCAGGAAGCTCCATACGACACGTCATCATTGTCGAATCTTGTCCATCAATACTAACACTTAGCATTTCACAAAACACAGCATTGACTTGAATTTTTCTACTAAATAGAAAATCTCAGGTCAACAACAGGATATTATCAAGATCTGAACTAGTACATCAACATCTATAACCCATGGTAGGATGATAATTCAAGTATTAACGGGGGTCACAATAAAATACAAAATTTTAACAAATTCATGTCAGCTCAACACAACTGGGAAGCAAGTTACAAGAACATGTAGGAATCTAGAAATAACATAAGAGCATCGTTGAAGAATATTTAAACTCATGTAGGGCAGATATATGAACCATTGGTAGCTAAAGCAAGTGGAGAGTGTGATGTGACTATGTTGAGCAATCTTAAGGATGATAAAGTTGAGAAAGAAGTCAAAAATAAATGGGAAGTGGTTGATGAGAGAGGAGTTGAAAAAGAGAAATAAGAAAAAATTCAAGCCACCAGATGAAACGAATGAATTAAGAATAGAAAAATATGAGGTGAAAAATAGCATTGGAAAAAGAACAAGAATTCAAAGGGAGGATAATCTGGATGTGGATGAAGTTTCAAATGCAAGAATTTGTTTGAGCATAAATATCCAACATGAAGATCTTCAAAAAAAAAGCATATCCCCATAAACTATTTTAGCAACAAGGTAGATGGAAGGGAAGAAATCGATAAGGCATTGGAATCCATATATGCCTTGTTCGCTACTATCAAATTGAAGAAGATATGTAAGCAACACCATTAATACCTCAAGTATATGGAATTCCTAACACACAAAAGGAAGAAGAAGGATGATGTGTTTTTTGTGTCATATATTTTGCCCTAACAGATAAGCAAACAGTCAAGTTATGGACCTTAAAGAAACACTTAATAAGAGGTTTCTTTAAGGTCCATAACTAAAATTGGAGAGCAATTCTTCCATAAGTTTGGAGCACATTGGAGAGCAATTCTTCCATAAATTTTGATGATGAATTCTTCTCCACTCATGGTATTTGTTAACTTATCAACGAGTATCTAAGTTTCTCTAGATTATGGCTTTTTGAGACAAATGTTGTTTTTACTCTATTGGATCATATGTCTAGTTGATATTTATTGAGTACTTTTAATGTTATTATCTTATTTAAATTGTTATTGTGTAATGTGTTTTTGTCACTTACGGGCGTACGAATCAATCTAGATAATTAGGGATTTCTGATTGTTAGTTTAATTATCTTAACTAGGCAATTTATTCAACTTTGTGATGAATTGGAAATAGGAATTTATAAGTTGTTACTAATGAATTAACACACTTAGAACGCTTAATTTAACATTGAATTGTCCTAAAGAACTAGAGAATTATTGTATAAATTAGTGATATGCACACCAAAGAATTGGGTGTAGTGACTATGTTGATCTGTAGTGAGATGATAATATGATTGAAACTCAACAGGTACATAGTTCATCAACAGGTAAAAATAAGGGGATTCGATACTAAAGTCCTAATCACATTGGCAATCTTCAATATCATCTTTTTAATTTCTCATTTTAGATCCGATTTTCCAACGGAAATCCCTATTTTTATTACTTACAATCGCACATAATTTTTTTGTTAAATTACAATCCTTGTGGAGATGATATTTTTATTATTACTTCGATACTATCAATACACTTGTTAAGAGGTTATCATGTGGGTATCAATTTGGTTATTCCTCACTTCGGTACGGGGCACCTCATAGGGACTGATCTCGTCCTCATTGTCAAGCCCTTAAAACCATGATTACATTTCCTTCTTCAACGCTGCATCGTCCAGAGGACGAGAACCCGACTTGATACAGTAGGAGAAAGAAATCTGATTAAAATGAAGTTTGGACTAATATTTTGGGTAGAAAATTCGGCAAAGGAAAGGAGGATCAATAGGAGGTAATAAAAAACATAGTGGGTTGCGAGAGTGATGGGCTTTACCAATAAAATTAGTCTCAGAAAATTGCTCTAATCCAAAATAAAGGGGTTAAGCCATTGATGGACCAGATGGAAGTAAATGAGCCACTTATTATGAAAACTATCCAGGGAGGTATGCCTCAGATGGAAAAATCAAAGAATAATTTCACAGAAGACTTCCAAGACTTGTGCTTAAAACACAATTGGAAGACCCTTATACACGGTATAGACCCTAGATTAATATGGGAAATAAAATTTTTTAAATGTTTTAGGACAACTACCTCAAGTTCAGAAAAAGGAAGTCAGAGTCATATTCTTATAAACAAACACTCACAGAACATGACCTTGCAGTTGTTAAATGAACTGCATATCCTCTTCCCTCCTGACACTAGAAGGACCGACCACTCTGAAGGGTCGTCGACCACAATGTCAGCATCTCTCATGGCGGTCTCAGTGCTCAGAACCGAGGAAGTGTCTAATATCTTTGTATCTACCCAATCGTAAACCAACGCATTCGGTCAACATCGAGGATTTAAATGCTCCAACACCTTAGCATCGTTAGGCTCACAACCTACAGTCTATAGTTTAGTTTGAACAAAATCTCTAGTGCTTTATCTCTTTTATAAATTAACTCCTACCTCCTTTGTCGATAAGATAAAATTTGGGATAGAGACCTCGGCATGGGTTATTCTTCAGTCAATGTTTGATATAAGGGCGTCTAACGACCCAAAAGAAAAATGTATTCCTCCAATAAAATCACAGACATCCCTTATGACTCATAATCGTCAGATATAGATATAATTTATGGTCATACATGATCACTATTAAGATAAGGATGATGAGAATCATGGGTCGATCCCTATGAAGTTTCCTTTCCAAAATCACTCAGTAAATCAATATTACTATCACTCATCTTGAATAAAAATCAGAAAATACTGAAGGAGAAACTTGAGTTAGAAAGGTATCTCGTTAGAAGATATTGATGAAGTAAGAGGAATAAAAAAGGTAAAATCTTTAAGTGAAGCTCTAAATTACTTCTAGTGATATTATCGGGAAATAATTAACGAATACGTTTCTTTAGGAAATTCACTGAAAGCTTGAAAGCTAAAAGGTTGAAAAAACTTCCAAATATTCAACTCACTCCCTTTATAAGAAATAACAATAGAAGGATCAAAACCTACTATGAACAGATATCATAAGATCAACAGCTAGAATTTCGCTCGTAGAAATACATCAAACTCAAGTTAATTAAGCACTCTATGAACTACTCCACGCCCTAGCTGATCACGTCATCACACATGTCAAGAATGGGCGACGAAGCGTCTTAATGATAGAACCACATTAAATGCGCATGTTCGCCACTACTTTTTCAAAACTAATCTCAAGCGATTCAGTTCCATTCCATATCGGACTACGATATGGAGGTCGATCAATGATATTTATGACTTCACCTGACTCCTTGAGTGCCCGACAAAACCTTGGGGGAAACTGTTCTGGACCGATCATAAGACCAAGTTAACCAAGGTCCAATCCATCCTAAATCCACTCTACTCGACCCAACATATAAAAATAGTACGTTCACATGATATGAGAAGGTACTCAATATATGATCTCCAATTTCACTTTACCTATCTTAAATATTGAATTGACTTGGGCATTAAAATGCTAATAATACAGGTCCATCTCGCACCACCGTAAAGGAGAACGAAATCATCGTTCAAGATCTACCGTTATCCAACTCTCTTCATTTTCTATTCCTTCGTAAAATTAGAACATCCATCTATGGTTCTGAAATATGACATATTCAATAATAGTGTTGGATCTTATGATGCACTTGTTACACCAAATTAATTTATTTTTCTCTTTCTATCCCTAATTGTGTGTTGTCGTTAACCCCATATCTAAACACCAAAGCGAGTGGATTTTTCCTCTTTTTCTATTGATGTCACTTCATCTTGTTTCCATTTCTCTTTCATCATAATTTTTAAAAGAGTTATTCTTATGTTAGATATTGAAAAATGATAATTCCAATCCATAAAAAATACAGCCTTCTCTAAAAATTCAAGATACAATGAACGAACCAACACATTAAACTCAAATTGTCTAATTAGAAGGAAATTTTACTCTCCTTTGCAGGCAATTTAAGGATGGTAAAAAATTCATACTCGCGGATATCCGTAGATAAAATCTGTCACAAATATGGGACGATTAGTTTAATGGATATCCACGGATAAAATAAATGAATATTTAAATATCCGTTTGTTAATGGATATGGATACAGATTTAATGACATTTGTGTCCGCGGATATCCATATTCGTTAATAAATTATAAAAATCATTTAAATATCATTATTTTATTATACCTTATCTTTTCATCTTCTTAAAAAAAATTAGTCTTCTTATATTTCTTTCTTTTTTTTGAAATTTTATTTGAAGAAAACCTTTCACATTTCATTCAAATTGTATTAGTCATTTCATATTTAAACTCTTCAATACTTCATACCTCACTTCAATAATTTCACAATTCAACCAACTAGTGTCGTCATTCCTCTGTTGAGTCAGTGTCTCCCTTCCTACTGCTCTGTCGTCCGCTCTTCCATTATAACTCACAATCACTTCCTACTCCTCTGTCGTCCGCTCTTCCATCATAACTCACAATCATAATATTTTTTATTCGTTTGATTAAAAATGAAATGTATGGATATTATATTTGGATCTAATTATGTTTTGGTGAATAAGAATAAAATTTTATTGTTAAATTAAGAGCTAATTGTATGGATGTTATGTGATAATAACTTTTTTGTTTTTTATAAGAACTTAAAAATATTTTTTATGAAAAAATATATCATTTATAAATATCTGCAAATACCTACGGATACCGTCATGGACGAATCCAGAAATTTTAATTAGTGGGGGCAAATTTTTGTTACTATAATTTTATATAAAATTTAATTTATTTAACAATAATAATTTTATTATAATTATTGTTTATGTCCTTAAGTTTTTTTCTATTTAAATATAAATTATACAATTTTATAAATTATTTATAAATTTTTCTATTTATTTAAATAAATAAATTAAAATGATGAGTATTATAATTTATAAGAAATTTTAAAAAGTTATTACGAAAATACTTATTATTATCTATATTAAAAAGTTTATACTTGTTATATAGTTAATAATATTTAATATTGTTGAAGAAAAAAATGAGAAAATATTTAATGGGGACAATAACTAGTTTTTTATTGTATCAATATAAAAATTAATGAGTATTTACTAAACATAAAATTAAGTAAGTGGGGGCAGCTGCCCCCAATTTATGACACCTAAATCCGTCTTTAGATACCGTAAAACCTATAAATTATTTACTTAACGGATACCTGAATAAATATGAGGCAGATATAAATATCATATTTATCTAACGGGAATACCATAATATCTATCTTCATAAATATTTATTCACATTCATAGTGCAATTTATCCAAATCATTTCTCAAAACATGCTCATATTTATATGAAGGAGAAATTAATATTATCAAACATTAATTTGCTTTATTTATAATTCAGTCTCTAAATTAGACTAATTAATCTGTTTGAAAATTAATATTATATTAACTGTTAGTGTTGTTTTAATACCTATTTTTTAAGTTTATCATGATGCTCTGTTTCTATTTTATATAGAATTAGATTTGACATTTTTATTAATAATAGCATAATATCCTAAGGAGTTATTCTTATATGGTCACAAGTCACAACACCAAATATAAAAATGTAAGCACACTTACAATATATTATTTATATATTTTATTTCCTTTATTATTTTAAAAACAATTAAATAATTAATTCTAAGCCATGTGCCTATAGTATTGTGACTATGGAAGACTTGCTCTTTCAATAAAAGACGTTACAATGATAAAAGAACCAAGTGGTCCTCAAATCACATGGTACTACAAACATATGCTACTTTGATAATTTACATTCTTTTGTATACTAATGTTGTAGAAAGGGACAATTGCAAAATGCTTATACTTAACAGGCTGTATAAAATTTGTCTTGACCACATGGGAATATGTTGAAAAGCTATTTCATGGTGTGACATTTTGCCATGTTTGATCCAGACTTGGATTTGCCTATGACATAACTCATGTTGCAGCTTAGAAAGAGAGGCATGGCATGTGATACAACTAAGTGGTCCATAAGAAGCAACTTATTGGTTTAAAGCAAAAATAACCTACATTGACCTAAATGTTCAATGATTCAACTAAATACAGCTATTCTGATATCAAGATTTGATGAAATTGTTCAAAGGGGCCTTTAATTTTCTTGGACCGCGTATGAATTTGTTGTTCGATTGAATTTTCTTGTTCTTGAATGCTTCATAAGAATTTATCGTTATTTATGTTAGTGCGTGAAACATTTTTGTAAGGAGAGAAAGAGAGAATAAAAAAATAAGAATTTATTGAATTGTTATAAAATAATGATACATACTATGACTATTTATATATACTCAAAATAACAAACTAAATAACAAATTTTAATTGGGTTTGGACCGACACAACTTGGATTATATCTAAATATTAAATCTAATCAAATCTAATATAATATTTCAACATACCTCTCATAATCCAAGTTGTCGAACCTATGCTAGTCATAGTCGATTTGAACTATTCCTAATTTCTTTCTCAAATTCAGGAATCTGCCGATCTTCAATTCTTTGGTGAAAATATCGGCCAATTGTGCTCCACTTGAGCATTGCCTAACTTCAAGTTCACCTTGATTTACCTTTTTCCTTAAGAAGTGAAATCTAGCTTCGATATGCTTACTTCTCCCATGCAGAACTGGATTCTTC
>CAWUDS030002324.1:0-25974 GCA_963859935.3 Lathyrus sativus | reverse complement strand
ATTCAGCATTGTAACAACGTGATATTTTTATTCACTACTTTTTGTCCATTTTTCTGATGATTTGGACTTTAACTTACTCATAGGTGTTGTAGCTATAGATATTAGCTTTAATTTGTCTCTGATCCAAAGTTAATAAAAGTCACGAAGCTCTAAATATGTTCAAAATATTGCACATATGTTAAGATATAAATGTGTTGAAAATTCATAATTTTCTCCTTTGTCTCAAATATTTTCAAAATTCATTTTCAAACCATGTAATTCTCCTTTAAATAAACCTAAAAATATTAAGAACTACTGATAAAACTCAATGATGATGTAATGTCATCGGTAGCATCGATAATAGAATTATTTTTTAAATATATTTAAGTGGTTTGAGCACATGAATAAAAGACCTATAGATTATATTGTAAGAAGAGTATATAATATATAGAGGATCCAATTAATTAAAAGTTGAGAAAGACTATGAAAAATTATAAAAAAAATTATTAAAAAATATCTTTAGATTAACAAATTAAATATAAACATGGTCTTTGATAAAATATTTTGATATAATTTAATTAATTCATGTAAAGTTGAGAAAGACTATGAAAAATTATAAAAAAAATTATTAAAAAATATCTTTAGATTAACAAATTAAATATAAACATGGTCTTTGATAAAATATTTTGATATAATTTAATTAATTCATGTAGGCGATTCCAAGACTTGATTGTTGTTGTTTTTGTATTAATAGCAAAAGTAGCATTTGTCCCTAAATTTCAAGTAATTTGAAAAACCTGGCTGTTGTTTTTACCAAAAAAATATTTAAAAACCTAGTATGCCTAAGATATATATATACCAGATTTATTGAAAATTTGGTATACAAGTTGTTTTCGTACCCTAAAAACTCAGTAGTTGTGACTGTTTTTTTTTTTTTTTCAATTGCCTTAAATAGATGGAGATGGAATAGATAGAGCTCCTGAAGATTTTATACAATTTTTTATCATTAGAGAGATATATGTTTTACTAACATTTTTCCGATCATTTTAATTTTATAAATTTATGTCAACCTATAATTAACCTTATTTTATATTATATTAAGTAAATATTTCTGGCTCGTGCTGAAGTAAATATGTTATGTTTTTTCTTAACCCAAAAGCCCAACTCCTTGCAATCAAAATAGTTGTGATAAAAAAAAAATTAAAAATTGAATACACATATTTTTCTTTTGAAATTGTGTGTTCAGTTTTATTCATGCCCCCACATTAGTACATGAATGAGAATATAATAGTGAGTATCCGATGCTTGTTAGTGCCAACTTTGAAAAGCAAAGATTCCATTCACCCTATCAACATTTTTGTGTTGCAATTCCATCACATATATGCATACATTTTAATCAACAACACTAAAAGTTCTATCATCTAAATTTCTAAATGGAACTTGAAGCTAATAACAATAGAGGAAGCAAGTTCTCTTCATATGAAAGAGTAGCAGCTATAAGCTTAGCAGTCATAGCAGTGGCTTCTCCTCTTTACATAGATCACAGATCAGAGAGTGAGTTGGAAGACGATGAACAGCCAATTAGTGTTGCTTTTTGGTTACCGATGTTACTTTTTGTGTCGGTTATAGTCATAGTTGTATCGGCTTTTTTGGATAAGAGCTTCACAAGGTTTGATCAGAATTGGATTCATAGAGTTGGTGGTTCTTCTGGTGGTATTGTTTTGATTCTTATTGTTCTCTTTTTTGTTTTGAAATGTAAAGCTTCTATGTAAGAATGTGGTATGCTCAAACTGTGTTGTAATATAAGATTTCATGAACTTTTGAGTGAAATAAGAAGTTTATTATTAACCTTTTTGAAGACAAGTTAATTTTAAGTCCTTGGAAAATCTCACGAAACTCCGATTCCAACACTGAGCGTTGACGAATACAAGCTGCAAAAGGAACCAAGAAACTTCCATTTCCTTCTCTGCGGACCCTGCAACTGTCTCATAAGCCAAGGCCAAAGAAAAAGATCCACCTAATTTCTTTGCTAGCTTAAGCTCTACTCTACGAGAAGAGAGAATCAGAGTTCAAATTAAACAATAAATAACCATGCATAGAACAAACAAACAGATCAATGCAAAAGTAGAGCAGACTTTGAAAGCAGCAGGTCAGCCTATTCCACATGACTAAAAATTTGACACAGTTCAACTGTAACTAAATAGAATCTCCTAAAAAATATAATCACAATTAAACATTATCAAAATATAACTCTTATTTGTTTTGTCGCGAGTTTAAGTAATATTCAGAATCAGAAAACTTAGCAGCTTTAGTGAAATTCATAGTATACAGCCAATAAAACCAAGATCAGTGCAACCTCCAGTGAGGAAAAATTGTAAAAAAGTTTGGCTGAATTTCATCAGAGATTTCAATCATGAGCAACACTATGCTGGTCATTTGTTCCATTAAATTAAACTCCTTCAATTAACAATGAAGATTGTGATTTCCCTGTACTGGTCATTTGTTCCATTAAATTAAACACCTTCAATTAACAATGAAGATTGGGATTTCCCTGGCCTGAAACATGAGGTGATTATCCATGACATATATTTTTTATAAAGTAGGTAATAAATAAAATAAATACGCAAGCTATCATTTATTTATATTTACCATAATTCACATTGAATTATGGTTAATTAGATGTAAATATATTCAATATGTTTTTTCTCCATCACCAAATTTCATCTTTCTTCGTCAGTAAGCCATAGAGTTAAGAGACTATAAAACATAATATATTTAAACAATTTCTATATTTTTCTTCTTCTCCGTCACCAAAATTTTGGTTTATTAACCTCTAAGAAACAAAGTTAAGAGACTACAAATGAATAACCTATAATTTATACATATGCATAACAATTAAAATTAAAAAAGCAAGCTCATGATTTTTTATATCATCGTTTTCACATTGACTTATGTTATATGACATTTAAAAATATTAGATATTTTTCCTCACCGTCCTTTAGTTTTAATTTTTTTATCACCACGCAAAAGACGAAATAGACTATAGTAGATGTAAAAAATTAGTTATATTTTATTTTTCTAAACAAGCACAGAATTTTAGGTTTTTCCCACTAAAAAACAAAGTTAAAAGACTATAATCCATGACATATATTTTTTATAAAGTAGGTAATAAATAAAATAATTATGCAAGCTAGAATTTATTTATATTTACCATATTTCACATTGAATTATGGTTAATTAGATGTAAATATATTCAATATGTTTCTTCTCCATCACCAAATTTCATCTTTCTTCGTCAGTAAGGCACAGAGTTAAGAGACTATAAAACATGATATATTTAAACAATTTCTATATTTTTCTTCTTCTCCGTCACCAAAATTTTGGTTTCTTAACCTCTAAGAAACTAAGTTATGAGACTACAAATGAATGCCCCATAATTTATACATATGCATAACAATTAAAATTAAAAAAGCAAGCTCATGATTTTTTATATTCATCGTTTTCACATTGACTTATGGTATATGAAATTTAAAAATATTAGATATTATTCCTCACCGTCTTTTAGTTTTAATTTTTTTATCACCATGCAAAAAACAAAATAGACTATAGTAGATGTGAAAAATTAGTTATATTTTATTTTTCTACACAACCACAAAATTTTAAGTTTTTCCCACTAAAAAACAAAGTTAAAAGACTATAATCCATGTAATATATTTTTTATAAAGTAGGTAATAAATAAAATAAATACGCAAGCTATCATTTATTTATATTTACCATAATTCACATTGAATTATGGTTAATTAGATGTAAATATATTCAATATGTTTCTTCTCCATCACTAAATTTCATCTTTCTTCGTCAGTAAGCCATAGAGTTAAGAGACTATAAAACATAATATATTTAAACAATTTCTATATTTTTCTTCTTCTCCGTCACCAAAATTTTGGTTTCTTAACCTCTAAGAAACTAAGTTAAGAGACTACAAATGAATGACCCATAATTTATGCATATGCATAACAATTAAAATTAAAAAAGCAAGCTCATGATTTTTTATATCATCGTTTTCACATTGACTTATGGTATATGACATTTAAAAATATTAGATATTTTTCCACACCGTCCTTTAGTTTTAATTTTTTTATCACCATGCAAAAAACAAAATAGACTATAGTAGATGTAAAAAATTAGTTATATTTTATTTATCTACACAACCACAAAATTTTAGGTTTTTCCCACTAAAAAACAAAGTTAAAAGACTATAATCCATGACATATATTTTTTATAAAGTAGGTAATAAATAAAATAATTACGCAAGCTAGAATTTATTTATATTTACCATAATTCACATTGAATTATGGTTAATTAGATGTAAATATATTCAATATGTATCTTCTCCATCACCAAATTTCATCTTTCTTCGTCAGTAAGCAACAGAGTTAAGAGACTATAAAACATAATATATTTAAACAATTTCTATATTTTTCTTCTTCTCCGTCACCAAAATTTTTGTTTCTTAACCTCTAAGAAACTAAGTTAAGAGACTACAAATGAATGACCCATAATATATACATATGCATAACAATTAAAATTAAAAAAGCAAGCTCATGATTTTTTATATTAATCGTTTTCACATTGACTTATGGTATATGACATTTTAAAATATTAGATATTTTTCCTCACCGTCTTTTAGTTTTAATTTTTTTATCACCATGCAAAAAACAAAATAGACTATAGTAGATGTGAAAAATTAGTTATATTTTATTTTTCTACACAACCACAAAATTTTAAGTTTTTCCCACTAAAAAACAAAGTTAAAAGACTATAATCCATGACATATATTTTTTATAAAGTAGGTAATAAATAAAATAAATACGCAAGCTATCATTTATTTATATTTACCATAATTCACATTGAATTATGGTTAATTAGATGTAAATATATTCAATATGTTTCTTCTCCATCACCAAATTTCATCTTTCTTCGTCAGTAAGCCATAGAGTTAAGAGACTATAAAACATAATATATTTAAACAATTTCTATATTTTTCTTCTTCTCCGTCACCAAAATTTTGGTTTCTTAACCTCTAAGAAACTAAGTTAAGAGACTACAAATGAATGACCCATAATTTATGCATATGCATAACAATTAAAATTAAAAAAGCAAGCTCATGATTTTTTATATCATCGTTTTCACATTGACTTATGGTATATGACATTTAAAAATATTAGATATTTTTCCACACCGTCCTTTAGTTTTAATTTTTTTATCACCATGCAAAAAACAAAATAGACTATAGTAGATGTAAAAAATTAGTTATATTTTATTTTTCTATACAACCACAAAATTTTAGGTTTTTCCCACTAAAAAACAAAGTTAAAAGACTATAATCCATGACATATATTTTTTATAAAGTAGGTAATAAATAAAATAATTACGCAAGCTAGAATTTATTTATATTTACCATAATTCACATTGAATTATGGTTAATTAGATGTAAATATATTCAATATGTTTCTTCTCCATCACCAAATTTCATCTTTCTTCGTCAGTAAGCCACAGAGTTAAGAGACTATAAAACATAATATATTTAAACAATTTCTATATTTTTCTTCTTCTCCGTCACCAAATTTTTTGTTTCTTAACCTCTAAGAAACTAAGTTAAGAGACTACAAATGAATGACCCATAATATATACATATGCATAACAATTAAAATTAAAAAAGCAAGCTCATGATTTTTTATATTAATCGTTTTCACATTGACTTATGGTATATGACATTTAAAAATTTTAGATATTTTTCCTCACCATCTTTTAGTTTTAAATTTTTTATCACCATGCAAAAAACAAAATAGACTATAGTAGATGTGAAAAATTAGTTATATTTTATTTTTCTACACAACCACAAAATTTTAGGTTTTTCCCACTAAAAAACAAAGTTAAAAGACTATAATCCATGACATATATTTTTTATAAAGTAGGTAATAAATAAAATAAATACGCAAGCTAGAATTTATTTATATTTACCATAATTCACATTGAATTATGGTTAATTAGATGTAAATATATTCAATATGTTTTTTCTCCATCACCAAATTTCATCTTTCTTCGTCAGTAAGCCACAGAGTTAAGAGACTATAAAACATAATATATTTAAACAATTTCTATATTTTTCTTCTTCTCCGTCACCAAAATTTTGGTTTCTTAACCTCTAAAAAACTAAGTTAAGAGACTACAAATGAATAGCCCATAGTTTATGCATATGCATAACAATTAAAATTAAAAAAGCAAGCTCATGATTTTTTATATCATCATTTTCACATTGACTTATGGTATATGACATTTAAAAATATTAGATATTTTTCCTCACCGTCTTTTAGTTTTAATTTTTTTATCACCATGCAAAAAACAAAATAGACTATAGTAGATGTAAAAAATTAGTTATATTTTATTTTTCTACACAACCACAAAATTTTAGGTTTTCCCACTAAAAAACAAAGTTAAAAGACTATAAACCATGAAATATATTTTTTATAAAGTAGTTAATAAATAAAATAAATACGCAAGCTAGAATTTATTTATATTTACCATAATTCACATTGAATTATGGTTAATTAGATGTAAATATATTCAATATGTTTCTTCTCTATCACCAAATTTCATCTTTCTTCGTCAGTAAGCCACTGAGTTAAGAGACTATAAAACATAATATATTTAAACAATTTCTATATTTTTCTTCTTCTCCGTCACCAAAATTTTGGTTTCTTAACCTCTAAGAAACTAAGTTAAGAGACTACAAATGAATAACCTATAATTTATACATATGCATAACAATTAAAATTAAAAAAGCAAGCTCATGATTTTTTATATCATCGTTTTCAAATTGACTTATGTTATATGACATTTAAAAATATTAGATATTTTTCCTCACCGTCCTTTAGTTTTAATTTTTTTATCACCACGCAAAAGACGAAATAGACTATAGTAGATGTAAAAAATTAGTTATATTTTATTTTTCTAAACAAGCACAAAATTTTAGGTTTTTCCCACTAAAAAACAAAGTTAAAAGACTATAATCCATGACATATATTTTTTATAAAGTAGGTAATAAATAAAATAAATACGCAAGCTAGAATTTATTTATATTTACCATAATTCACATTGAATTATGGTTAATTAGATGTAAATATATTCAATATGTTTCTTCTCCATCACCAAATTTCATCTTTCTTCGTCAGTAAGCCACAGAGTTAAGAGCCTATAAAACATAATATATTTAAACAATTTCTATATTTTTCTTCTTCTCCGTCACCAAAATTTTGGTTTCTTAACCTCTAAGAAACTAAGTTAAGAGACTACAAATGAATGACCCATAATTTATACATATGCATAACAATTACAATTAAAAAAGCAAACTCATGATTTTTTATATCATCGTTTTCAAATTGACTTATGTTATATGACATTTAAAAATATTAGATATTTTTCCTCACCGTCCTTTAGTTTTAATTTTTTTATCACCATGCAAAAGACGAAATAGACTATAGTAGATGTAAAAAATTAGTTATATTTTATTTTTCTATACAACCACAAAATTTTAAGTTTTTCCCACTAAAAAACAAAGTTAAAAGACTATAATCCATGACATATATTTTTTATAAAGTAGGTAATAAATAAAATAAATACGCAAGCTATCATTTATTTATATTTACCATAATTCACATTGAATTATGGTTAATTAGATGTAAATATATTCAATATGTTTCTTCTCCATCACCAAATTTCATCTTTCTTCGTCAGTAACCCATAGAGTTAAGAGACTATAAAACATAATATATTTAAACAATTTCTATATTTTTCTTCTTCTCCGTCACCAAAATTTTGGTTTCTTAACCTCTAAGAAACTAAGTTAAGAGACTACAAATGAATAACCTATAATTTATACATATGCATAACAATTAAAATTAAAAAAGCAAGCTCATGATTTTTTATATCATCGTTTTCAAATTGACTTATGTTATATGAAATTTAAAAATATTAGATATTTTTCCTCACCGTCCTTTAGTTTTAATTTTTTTATCACCACGCAAAAGACGAAATAGACTATAGTAGATGTAAAAAATTAGTTATATTTTATTTTTCTAAACAAGCACAAAATTTTAGGTTTTTCCCACTAAAAAACAAAGTTAAAAGACTATAATCCATGACATATATTTTTTATAAAGTAGGTAATAAATAAAATAATTATGCAAGCTAGAATTTATTTATATTTACCATATTTCACATTGAATTATGGTTAATTAGATGTAAATATATTCAATATGTTTCTTCTCCATCACCAAATTTCATCTTTCTTCGTCAGTAAGGCACAGAGTTAAGAGACTATAAAACATAATATATTTAAACAATTTCTATATTTTTCTTCTTCTCCGTCACCAAAATTTTGGTTTCTTAACCTCTAAGAAACTAAGTTATGAGACTACAAATGAATGCCCCATAATTTATACATATGCATAACAATTAAAATTAAAAAAGCAAGCTCATGATTTTTTATATTCATCGTTTTCACATTGACTTATGGTATATGAAATTTAAAAATATTAGATATTATTCCTCACCGTCTTTTAGTTTTAATTTTTTTATCACCATGCAAAAAACAAAATAGACTATAGTAGATGTGAAAAATTAGTTATATTTTATTTTTCTACACAACCACAAAATTTTAAGTTTTTCCCACTAAAAAACAAAGTTAAAAGACTATAATCCATGACATATATTTTTTATAAAGTAGGTAATAAATAAAATAAATACGCAAGCTATCATTTATTTATATTTACCATAATTCACATTGAATTATGGTTAATTAGATGTAAATATATTCAATATGTTTCTTCTCTATCACCAAATTTCATCTTTCTTCGTCAGTAAGCCACTGAGTTAAGAGACTATAAAACATAATATATTTAAACAATTTCTATATTTTTCTTCTTCTCCGTCACCAAAATTTTGGTTTCTTAACCTCTAAGAAACTAAGTTAAGAGACTACAAATGAATAACCTATAATTTATACATATGCATAACAATTAAAATTAAAAAAGCAAGCTCATGATTTTTTATATCATCGTTTTCAAATTGACTTATGTTATATGACATTTAAAAATATTAGATATTTTTCCTCACCGTCCTTTAGTTTTAATTTTTTTATCACCACGCAAAAGACGAAATAGACTATAGTAGATGTAAAAAATTAGTTATAGTTTATTTTTCTAAACAAGCACAAAATTTTAGGTTTTTCCCACTAAAAAACAAAGTTAAAAGACTATAATCCATGACATATATTTTTTATAAAGTAGGTAATAAATAAAATAATTATGCAAGCTAGAATTTATTTATATTTACCATATTTCACATTGAATTATGGTTAATTAGATGTAAATATATTCAATATGTTTCTTCTCCATCACCAAATTTCATCTTTCTTCGTCAGTAAGGCACAGAGTTAAGAGACTATAAAACATAATATATTTAAACAATTTCTATATTTTTCTTCTTCTCCGTCACCAAAATTTTGGTTTCTTAACCTCTAAGAAACTAAGTTAAGAGACTACAAATGAATGACCCATAATTTATACATATGCATAACAATTAAAATTAAAAAAGCAAGCTCATGATTTTTTATATCATCGTTTTCACATTGACTTATGGTATATGACATTTAAAAATATTAGATATTTTTCCTCACCGTCTTTTAGTTTTAATTTTTTTATCACCATGCATAAACCAAAATAGACTATAGTAGATGTAAAAGATTAGTTATATTTTATTTTTCTACACAACCACAAAACTTTAGGTTTTTCCCACTAAAAAACAAAGTTAAAAGACTATAATCCATGACATATATTTTTTATAAAGTAGGTAATAAATAAAATAAATACGCAAGCTAGAATTTATTTATATTTACCATAAATCACATTGAATTCTGGTTAATTAGATGTAAATATATTCAATATGTTTCTTCTCCATCACCAAATTTCATCTTTCTTCGTTAGTAAGGCACAAAGTTAAGAGACTATAAAACATAATATATTTAAACAATTTCTATATTTTTCTTCTTCTCCGTCACCAAAATTTTGGTTTCTTAACCTCTAAGAAACTATGTTAAGAGACTACAAATGAATGACCCATAATTTATACATGTGCATAACAATTAAAATTAAAAAAGCAAGCTTATGATTTTTTATATTCATCGTTTTCACATTGACTTATGGTATATGACATTTAAAAATATCATATATTTTTCCTCACCGTCTTTTAGTTTTAATTTTTTTATCACCATGCAAATAAAAAAAATAGACTATAGTAGATGTAAAAAATTAGTTATATTTTATTTTTCTACACAACCACAAAATTTTAGGTTTATTCCACTAAAAAACAATGTTAAAAGACTATAATCCACGACATATATTTTTTTATAAAGTAGGTAATAAATAAAATAAATACGCAAGCTAGAATTTATTTATATTTACAATAATTCACATTGAATTATGGTTAATTAGATGTAAATATATCCAATATGTTTCTTCTCCATCATCAAATTTCATCTTTCTTCGTTAGTAAGCCACAAAGTTAAAAGACTATAAAACATAATATATTTAAACAATTTCTATATTTTTCTTCTTCTCCGTCACCAAAATTTTGGTTTATTAACCTCTAAGAAACTAAGTTAAGAGACTACAAATGAATAGCCCATAGTTTATGCATATGCATAACAATTAAAATTAAAAAAGCAAGCTCATGATTTTTTATATCATCGTTTTCACATTGACTTATGGTATATGACATTTAAAAATATTAGATATTTTTCGTCACCATCCCTTAGTTTTAATTTTTTTATCACCATGCATAAAACAAAATAGACTATAGTAGATGTAAAAAATTAGTTATATTTTATTTTTCAATACAAGCACAAAATTTTAGGTTTTTCCCACTAAAAAACAAAGTTAAAAGACTATAATCCATGACATATATTTTTTATAAAGTAGGTAATAAATAAAATAAATAGGCAAGCTAGAATTTATTTATATTTACCATAATTCACATTGAATTATGGTTAATTAGATGTAAATATATTCAATATGTTTCTTCTCCATCACCAAATTTTATCTTTCTTCGTCAGTAAGCCACAGAGTTAAGAGACTATAAAACATAATATTTTTAATCATTTCTATATTTTTCTTCTTCTCCGTCACCAAAATTTTGGTTTCTTAACCTCTAAGAAACTAAGTTAAGAGACTACAAATGAATGACCCATAATTTATACATATGCATAACAATTAAAATTAAAAAAGCAAGCTCATGATTTTTTATATCATCGTTTTCACATTGACTTATCGTATATGACATTTAAAAATATTAGATATTTTTCCTCACCGTCCTTTAGTTTTAATTTTTTTATCACCATGCAAAAAACAAAATAGACTATAGTAGATGTAAAAAATTAGTTATATTTTATTTTTCTACACAACCACAAAATTTTAAGTTTTTCCCACTAAAAAACAAAGTTAAAAGACTATAATCCATGACATATATTTTTTATAAAGTAGGTAATAAATAAAATAAATACGCAAGCTATCATTTGTTTATATTTACCATAATTCACATTGAATTATGGTTAATTAGATGTAAATATATTCAATATGTTTCTTCTCCATCACCAAATTTCATCTTTCTTCGTCAGTAAGCCACAGAGTTAAGAGACTATAAAACATAATATATTAAAACAATTTCTATATTTTTCTTCTTCTCCGTCACCAAAATTTTGGTTTCTTAACCTCTAAGAAACTAAGTTAAGAGACTACAAATGAATGACCCATAGTTTATGCATATGCATAACAATTAAAATTAAAAAAGCAAGCTCATGATTTTTTATATCATCGTTTTCACATTGACTTATGGTATATGACATTTAAAAATATTAGATATTTTTCCACACCGTCCTTTAGTTTTAATTTTTTTATCACCATGCAAAAAACAAAATAGACTATAGTAGATGTAAAAAATTAGTTATATTTTATTTTTCTACACAACCACAAAAGTTTAGGTTTTTCCCACTAAAAAACAAAGTTAAAAGACTATAATCCATGACATATATTTTTTATAAAGTAGGTAATAAATAAAATAACTACGCAAGCTAGAATTTATTTATATTTACCATAATTCACATTGAATTATGGTTAATTAGATGTAAATATATTCAATATGTTTCTTCTCCATCACCAAATTTCATCTTTCTTCGTCAGTAAGCCACAGAGTTAATAGACTATAAAACATAATATATTTAAACAATTTCTATATTTTTCTTCTTCTCCGTCACCAAAATTTTGGTTTCTTAACCTCTAAGAAACTAAGTTAAGAGACTACAAATGAATGACCCATAATATATACATATGCATAACAATTAAAATTAAAAAAGCAAGCTCATGATTTTTTATATTAATCGTTTTCACATTGACTTATGGTATATGACATTTAAAAATATTATATATTTTTCCTCACCGTATTTTAGTTTTAATTTTTTTATCACGATGCAAAAAACAAAATAGACTATAGTAGATGTGAAAAATTAGTTATATTTTATTTTTCTACACAACCACAAAAGTTTAGGTTTTTCCCACTAAAAAACAAAGTTAAAAGACTATAATCCATGACATATATTTTTTATAAAGTAGGTAATAAATAAAATAAATACGCAAGCTAGAATTTATTTATATTTACCATAATTCACATTGAATTATGGTTAATTAGATGTAAATATATTCAATATGTTTCTTCTCCATCACCAAATTTCATCTTTCTTCGTCAGTAAGCCACAGAGTTAAGAGACTATAAAACATAATATATTTAAACAATTTCTATATTTTTCTTCTTCTCCGTCTCCAAAATTTTGGTTTCTTAACCTCTAAGAAACTAAGTTAAGAGACTACAAATGAATAGCCCATAGTTTATGCATATGCATAACAATTAAAATTAAAAAAGCAAGCTCATGATTTTTTATATCATCGTTTTCACATTGACTTATGGTATATGACATTTAAAAATATTAGATATTTTTCGTCACCATCCCTTAGTTTTAATTTTTTTATCACCATGCATAAAACAAAATAGACTATAGTAGATGTAAAAAATTAGTTATATTTTATTTTTCAATACAACCACAAAATTTTAGGCTTTTCCCACTAAAAAACAAAGTTAAAAGACTATAATCCATGACATATATTTTTTATAAAGTAGGTAATAAATAAAATAAATAGGCAAGCTAGAATTTATTTATATTTACCATAAATCACATTGAATTATGGTTAATTAGATGTAAATATATTCAATATGTTTCTACTCCATCACCAAATTTTATCTTTCTTCGTCAGTAAGCCACAGAGTTAAGAGACTATAAAACATAATATTTTTAATCATTTCTATATTTTTCTTCTTCTCCGTCACCAAAATTTTGGTTTCTTAACCTCTAAGAAACTAAGTTAAGAGACTACAAATGAATGACCCATAATTTATACATATGCATAACAATTAAAATTAAAAAAGCAAGCTCATGATTTTTTATATCATCGTTTTCACATTGACTTATGGTATATGACATTTAAAAATATCATATATTTTTCCTCACCGTCTTTTAGTTTTAATTTTTTTATCACCATGCAAATAAAAAAAATAGACTATAGTAGATGTAAAAAATTAGTTATATTTTATTTTTCTACACAACCACAAAATTTTAGGTTTATTCCACTAAAAAACAAAGTTAAAAGACTATAATCCACGACATATATTTTTTTATAAAGTAGGTAATAAATAAAATAAATACGCAAGCTAGAATTTATTTATATTTACAATAATTCACATTGAATTATGGTTAATTAGATGTAAATATATCCAATATGTTTCTTCTCCATCATCAAATTTCATCTTTCTTCGTTAGTAAGCCACAAAGTTAAAAGACTATAAAACATAATATATTTAAACAATTTCTATATTTTTCTTCTTCTCCGTCACCAAAATTTTGGTTTCTTAACCTCTAAGAAACTAAGTTAAGAGACTACAAATGAATGACCCATAATGTATACATATGAATAACAATTAAAATTTAAAAAAGCAAGCTCAATATTTTTTATATTCATCGTTTTCACATTGACTTATGGTATATGACATTTAAAAATAATAGATATTTTTCGTCACCATCCCTTAGTTTTAATTTTTTTATCACCATGCATAAAACAAAATAGACTATAGTAGATGTAAAAAATTAGTTATATTTTATTTTTCAATACAACCACAAAATTTTAGGCTTTTCCCACTAAAAAACAAAGTTAAAAGACTATAATCCATGACATATATTTTTTATAAAGTAGGTAATAAATAAAATAAATAGGCAAGCTAGAATTTATTTATATTTACCATAATTCACATTGAATTATGGTTAATTAGATGTAAATATATTCAATATGTTTCTACTCCATCACCAAATTTTATCTTTCTTCGTCAGTAAGCCACAGAGTTAAGAGACTGTAAAACATAATATATTTAAACAATTTCTATATTTTTCTTCTTCTCCGTCACCAAAATTTTGGTTTCTTAACCTCTAAGAAACTAAGTTAAGAGACTACAAATGAATGACCCATAATTTATACATATGCATAACAATTAAAATTAAAAAAGCAAGCTCATGATTTTTTATATCATCGTTTTCACATTGACTCATGGTATATGACATTTAAAAATATTAGATATTTTTCCTCACCGTCCTTTAGTTTTAATTTTTTTATCACCATGCATAAAACAAAATAGACTATAGTAGATGTAAAAGATTAGTTATATTTTATTTTTCTACACAACCACTAAACTTTAGGTTTTTCCCACTAAAAAACAAAGTTAGAAAGACTATAATCCATGACATATATTTTTTATAAAGTAGGTAATAAATAAAATAAATACGCAAGCTATCATTTGTTTATATTTACCATAATTCACATTGAAGTATGGTTAATTAGATGTAAATATATTCAATATGTTTCTTCTCCATCACCAAATTTCATCTTTCTTCGTCTGTAAGCCATAGAGTTAAGAGACTGTACAACATAATATAGTTAAACAATTTCTATATTTTTCTTCTTCTCCGTCACCAAAATTTTGGTTTCTTCACCTCTAAGAAACTAAGTTAAGAGACTACAAATGAATGACCCATAATTTATGCATATGCATAACAATTAAAATTAAAAAAGCAAGCTCATGATTTTTTATATCATCGTTTTCACATTGACTTATGGTATATGACATTTAAAAATATTAGATATTTTTCCACACCGTCCTTTAGTTTTAATTTTTTTATCACCATGCAAAAAACAAAATAGACTATAGTAGATGTAAAAAATTAGTTATATTTTATTTTTCTACACAACCACAAAATTTTAAGTTTTTCCCACTAAAAAACAAAGTTAAAATACTATAATCCATGACATATATTTTTTATAAAGTAGGTAATAAATAAAATAACTACGCAAGCTATCATTTATTTATATTTACCATAATTCACATTGAATTATGGTTAATTAGATGTAAATATATTCAATATGTTTCTTCTCCATCACCAAATTTCATCTTTCTTCGTCAGTAAGCCACAGAGTTAAGAGACTATAAAACATAATATATTTAAACAATTTCTATATTTTTCTTCTTCTCCGTCACCAAAATTTTTGTTTCTTAACCTCTAAGAAACTAAGTTAAGAGACTACAAATGAATGACCCATAATATATACATATGCATAACAATTAAAATTAAAAAAGCAAGCTCATGATTTTTTATATTAATCGTTTTCACATTGACTTATGGTATATGACATTTAAAAATATTAGATATTTTTCCTCACCGTATTTTAGTTTTAATTTTTTTATCACGATGCAAAAAACAAAATAGACTATAGTAGATGTGAAAAATTAGTTATATTTTATTTTTCAATACAACCACAAAATTTTAGGCTTTTCCCACTAAAAAACAAAGTTAAAAGACTATAATCCATGACATATATTTTTTATAAAGTAGGTAATAAATAAAATAAATACGCAAGCTAGAATTTATTTATATTTACCATAATTCACATTGAATTATGGTTAATTAGATGTAAATATATTCAATATGTTTCTTCTCCATCACCAAATTTCATCTTTCTTCGTCAGTAAGCCACAGAGTTAAGAGACTATAAAACATAATATATTTAAACAATTTCTATATTTTTCTTCTTCTCCGTCACCAAAATTTTGGTTTATTAACCTCTAAGAAACTAAGTTAAGAGACTACAAATGAATAGCCCATAGTTTATGCATATGCATAAATATTAAAATTAAAAAAGCAAGCTCATGATTTTTTATATCATCGTTTTCACATTGACTTATGGTATATGACATTTAAAAATATTAGATATTTTTCGTCACCATCCCTTAGTTTTAATTTTTTTATCACCATGCATAAAACAAAATAGACTATAGTAGATGTAAAAAATTAGTTATATTTTATTTTTCAATACAAGCACAAAATTTTAGGTTTTTCCCACTAAAAAACAAAGTTAAAAGACTATAATCCATGACATATATTTTTTATAAAGTAGGTAATAAATAAAATAAATAGGCAAGCTAGAATTTATTTATATTTACCATAATTCACATTGAATTATGGTTAATTAGATGTAAATATATTCAATATGTTTCTTCTCCATCACCAAATTTTATCTTTCTTCGTCAGTAAGCCACAGAGTTAAGAGACTATAAAACATAATATTTTTAATCATTTCTATATTTTTCTTCTTCTCCGTCACCAAAATTTTGGTTTCTTAACCTCTAAGAAACTAAGTTAAGAGACTACAAATGAATGACCCATAATTTATACATATGCATAACAATTAAAATTAAAAAAGCAAGCTCATGATTTTTTATATCATCGTTTTCACATTGACTTATCGTATATGACATTTAAAAATATTAGATATTTTTCCTCACCGTCCTTTAGTTTTAATTTTTTTATCACCATGCAAAAGACGAAATAGACTATAGTAGATGTAAAAAATTAGTAATATTTTATTTTTCTACACAACCACAAAATTTTAAGTTTTTCCCACTAAAAAACAAAGTTAAAAGACTATAATCCATGACATATATTTTTTATAAAGTAGGTAATAAATAAAATAAATACGCAAGCTATCATTTGTTTATATTTACCATAATTCACATTGAATTATGGTTAATTAGATGTAAATATATTCAATATGTTTCTTCTCCATCACCAAATTTCATCTTTCTTCGTCAGTAAGCCATAGACTTAAGAGACTATAAAACATAATATATTTAAACAATTTCTATATTTTTCTTCTTCTCCGTCACCAAAATTTTGGTTTCTTAACCTCTAAGAAACTAAGTTAAGAGACTACAAATGAATGACCCATAATTTATGCATATGCATAACAATTAAAATTAAAAAAGCAAGCTCATGATTTTTTATATCATCGTTTTCACATTGACTTATGGTATATGACATTTAAAAATATTAGATATTTTTCCACACCGTCCTTTAGTTTTAATTTTTTTATCACCATGCAAAAAACAAAATAGACTATAGTAGATGTAAAAAATTAGTTATATTTTATTTTTCTACACAACCACAAAAGTTTAGGTTTTTCCCACTAAAAAACAAAGTTAAAAGACTATAATCCATGACATATATTTTTTATAAAGTAGGTAATAAATAAAATAACTACGCAAGCTAGAATTTATTTATATTTACCATAATTCACATTGAATTATGGTTAATTAGATGTAAATATATTCAATATGTTTCTTCTCCATCACCAAATTTCATCTTTCTTCGTCAGTAAGCCACAGAGTTAATAGACTATAAAACATAATATATTTAAACAATTTCTATATTTTTCTTCTTCTCCGTCACCAAAATTTTGGTTTCTTAACCTCTAAGAAACTAAGTTAAGAGACTACAAATGAATGACCCATAATATATACATATGCATAACAATTAAAATTAAAAAAGCAAGCTCATGATTTTTTATATTAATCGTTTTCACATTGACTTATGGTATATGACATTTAAAAATATTAGATATTTTTCCTCACCGTATTTTAGTTTTAATTTTTTTATCACGATGCAAAAAACAAAATAGACTATAGTAGATGTGAAAAATTAGTTATATTTTATTTTTCTACACAACCACAAAATTTTAGGTTTTTCCCACTAAAAAACAAAGTTAAAAGACTATAATCCATGACATATATTTTTTATAAAGTAGGTAATAAATAAAATAAATAGGCAAGCTAGAATTTATTTATATTTACCATAAATCACATTGAATTATGGTTAATTAGATGTAAATATATTCAATATGTTTCTACTCCATCACCAAATTTCATCTTTCTTCGTCAGTAAGCCACAGAGTTAAGAGACTATAAAACATAATATATTTAAACAATTTCTATATTTTTCTTCTTCTCCGTCTCCAAAATTTTGGTTTCTTAACCTCTAAGAAACTAAGTTAAGAGACTACAAATGAATAGCCCATAGTTTATGCATATGCATAACAATTAAAATTAAAAAAGCAAGCTCATGATTTTTTATATCATCGTTTTCACATTGACTTATGGTATATGACATTTAAAAATATTAGATATTTTTCGTCACCATCCCTTAGTTTTAATTTTTTTATCACCATGCATAAAACAAAATAGACTATAGTAGATGTAAAAAATTAGTTATATTTTATTTTTCAATACAACCACAAAATTTTAGGCTTTTCCCACTAAAAAACAAAGTTAAAAGACTATAATCCATGACATATATTTTTTATAAAGTAGGTAATAAATAAAATAAATAGGCAAGCTAGAATTTATTTATATTTACCATAAATCACATTGAATTATGGTTAATTAGATGTAAATATATTCAATATGTTTCTACTCCATCACCAAATTTTATCTTTCTTCGTCAGTAAGCCACAGAGTTAAGAGACTATAAAACATAATATTTTTAATCATTTCTATATTTTTCTTCTTCTCCGTCACCAAAATTTTGGTTTCTTAACCTCTAAGAAACTAAGTTAAGAGACTACAAATGAATGACCCATAATTTATACATATGCATAACAATTAAAATTAAAAAAGCAAGCTCATGATTTTTTATATCATCGTTTTCACATTGACTTATGGTATATGACATTTAAAAATATTAGATATTTTTCCTCACCGTCTTTTAGTTTTAATTTTTTTATCACGATGCAAAAAACAAAATAGACTATAGTAGATGTGAAAAATTAGTTATATTTTATTTTTCTACACAACCACAAAATTTTAGGTTTTTCCCACTAAAAAACAAAGTTAAAAGACTATAATCCATGACATATATTTTTTATAAAGTAGGTAATAAATAAAATAAATACGCAAGCTAGAATTTATTTATATTTACCATAATTCACATTGAATTATGGTTAATTAGATGTAAATATATTCAATATGTTTCTTCTCCATCACCAAATTTCATCTTTCTTCGTCAGTAAGCCACAGAGTTAAGAGACTATAAAACATAATATATTTAAACAATTTCTATATTTTTCTTCTTCTCCGTCACCAAAATTTTGGTTTCTTAACCTCTAAGAAACTAAGTTAAGAGACTACAAATGAATAGCCCATAGTTTATGCATATGCATAACAATTAAAATTAAAAAAGCAAGCTCATGATTTTTTATATCATCGTTTTCACATTGACTTATGGTATATGACATTTAAAAATATTAGATATTTTTCGTCACCGTCCCTTAGTTTTAATTTTTTTATCACCATGCATAAAACAAAATAGACTATAGTAGATGTAAAAAATTAGTTATATTTTATTTTTCAATACAACCACAAAATTTTAGGCTTTTCCCACTAAAAAACAAAGTTAAAAGACTATAATCCATGACATATATTTTTTATAAAGTAGGTAATAAATAAAATAAATAGGCAAGCTAGAATTTATTTATATTTACCATAAATCACATTGAATTATGGTTAATTAGATGTAAATATATTCAATATGTTTCTACTCCATCACCAAATTTTATCTTTCTTCGTCAGTAAGCCACAGAGTTAAGAGACTATAAAACATAATATTTTTAATCATTTCTATATTTTTCTTCTTCTCCGTCACCAAAATTTTGGTTTCTTAACCTCTAAGAAACTAAGTTAAGAGACTACAAATGAATGACCCATAATTTATACATATGCATAACAATTAAAATTAAAAAAGCAAGCTCATGATTTTTTATATCATCGTTTTCACATTGACTTATCGTATATGACATTTAAAAATATTAGATATTTTTCCTCACCGTCCTTTAGTTTTAATTTTTTTATCACCATGCAAAAGACGAAATAGACTATAGTAGATGTAAAAAATTAGTTATATTTTATTTTTCTACACAACCACAAAATTTTAAGTTTTTCCCACTAAAAAACAAAGTTAAAAGACTATAATCCATGACATATATTTTTTATAAAGTAGGTAATAAATAAAATAAATACGCAAGCTATCATTTGTTTATATTTACCATAATTCACATTGAATTATGGTTAATTAGATGTAAATATATTCAATATGTTTCTTCTCCATCACCAAATTTCATCTTTCTTCGTCAGTAAGCCATAGACTTAAGAGACTATAAAACATAATATATTTAAACAATTTCTATATTTTTCTTCTTCTCCGTCACCAAAATTTTGGTTTCTTAACCTCTAAGAAACTAAGTTAAGAGACTACAAATGAATGACCCATAATTTATGCATATGCATAACAATTAAAATTAAAAAAGCAAGCTCATGATTTTTTATATCATCGTTTTCACATTGACTTATGGTATATGACATTTAAAAATATTAGATATTTTTCCACACCGTCCTTTAGTTTTAATTTTTTTATCACCATGCAAAAAACAAAATAGACTATAGTAGATGTAAAAAATTAGTTATATTTTATTTTTCTACACAACCACAAAAGTTTAGGTTTTTCCCACTAAAAAACAAAGTTAAAAGACTATAATCCATGACATATATTTTTTATAAAGTAGGTAATAAATAAAATAACTACGCAAGCTAGAATTTATTTATATTTACCATAATTCACATTGAATTATGGTTAATTAGATGTAAATATATTCAATATGTTTCTTCTCCATCACCAAATTTCATCTTTCTTCGTCAGTAAGCCACAGAGTTAATAGACTATAAAACATAATATATTTAAACAATTTCTATATTTTTCTTCTTCTCCGTCACCAAAATTTTGGTTTCTTAACCTCTAAGAAACTAAGTTAAGAGACTACAAATGAATGACCCATAATATATACATATGCATAACAATTAAAATTAAAAAAGCAAGCTCATGATTTTTTATATTAATCGTTTTCACATTGACTTATGGTATATGACATTTAAAAATATTAGATATTTTTCCTCACCGTATTTTAGTTTTAATTTTTTTATCACGATGCAAAAAACAAAATAGACTATAGTAGATGTGAAAAATTAGTTATATTTTATTTTTCTACACAACCACAAAATTTTAGGTTTTTCCCACTAAAAAACAAAGTTAAAAGACTATAATCCATGACATATATTTTTTATAAAGTAGGTAATAAATAAAATAAATACGCAAGCTAGAATTTATTTATATTTACCATAATTCACATTGAATTATGGTTAATTAGATGTAAATATATTCAATATGTTTCTTCTCCATCACCAAATTTCATCTTTCTTCGTCAGTAAGCCACAGAGTTAAGAGACTATAAAACATAATATATTTAAACAATTTCTATATTTTTCTTCTTCTCCGTCACCAAAATTTTGGTTTCTTAACCTCTAAGAAACTAAGTTAAGAGACTACAAATGAATAGCCCATAGTTTATGCATATGCATAACAATTAAAATTAAAAAAGCAAGCTCATGATTTTTTATATCATCGTTTTCACATTGACTTATGGTATATGACATTTAAAAATATTAGATATTTTTCGTCACCATCCCTTAGTTTTAATTTTTTTATCACCATGCATAAAACAAAATAGACTATAGTAGATGTAAAAAATTAGTTATATTTTATTTTTCAATACAACCACAAAATTTTAGGCTTTTCCCACTAAAAAACAAAGTTAAAAGACTATAATCCATGACATATATTTTTTATAAAGTAGGTAATAAATAAAATAAATAGGCAAGCTAGAATTTATTTATATTTACCATAAATCACATTGAATTATGGTTAATTAGATGTAAATATATTCAATATGTTTCTACTCCATCACCAAATTTTATCTTTCTTCGTCAGTAAGCCACAGAGTTAAGAGACTATAAAACATAATATTTTTAATCATTTCTATATTTTTCTTCTTCTCCGTCACCAAAATTTTGGTTTCTTAACCTCTAAGAAACTAAGTTAAGAGACTACAAATGAATGACCCATAATTTATACATATGCATAACAATTAAAATTAAAAAAGCAAGCTCATGATTTTTTATATCATCGTTTTCACATTGACTTATGGTATATGACATTTAAAAATATTAGATATTTTTCCTCACCGTCTTTTAGTTTTAATTTTTTTATCACGATGCAAAAAACAAAATAGACTATAGTAGATGTGAAAAATTAGTTATATTTTATTTTTCTACACAACCACAAAATTTTAGGTTTTTCCCACTAAAAAACAAAGTTAAAAGACTATAATCCATGACATATATTTTTTATAAAGTAGGTAATAAATAAAATAAATACGCAAGCTAGAATTTATTTATATTTACCATAATTCACATTGAATTATGGTTAATTAGATGTAAATATATTCAATATGTTTCTTCTCCATCACCAAATTTCATCTTTCTTCGTCAGTAAGCCACAGAGTTAAGAGACTATAAAACATAATATATTTAAACAATTTCTATATTTTTCTTCTTCTCCGTCACCAAAATTTTGGTTTCTTAACCTCTAAGAAACTAAGTTAAGAGACTACAAATGAATAGCCCATAGTTTATGCATATGCATAACAATTAAAATTAAAAAAGCAAGCTCATGATTTTTTATATCATCGTTTTCACATTGACTTATGGTATATGACATTTAAAAATATTAGATATTTTTCGTCACCGTCCCTTAGTTTTAATTTTTTTATCACCATGCATAAAACAAAATAGACTATAGTAGATGTAAAAAATTAGTTATATTTTATTTTTCAATACAACCACAAAATTTTAGGCTTTTCCCACTAAAAAACAAAGTTAAAAGACTATAATCCATGACATATATTTTTTATAAAGTAGGTAATAAATAAAATAAATAGGCAAGCTAGAATTTATTTATATTTACCATAAATCACATTGAATTATGGTTAATTAGATGTAAATATATTCAATATGTTTCTACTCCATCACCAAATTTTATCTTTCTTCGTCAGTAAGCCACAGAGTTAAGAGACTATAAAACATAATATTTTTAATCATTTCTATATTTTTCTTCTTCTCCGTCACCAAAATTTTGGTTTCTTAACCTCTAAGAAACTAAGTTAAGAGACTACAAATGAATAACCCATAATTTATACATATGCATAACAATTAAAATTAAAAAAGCAAGCTCATGATTTTTTATATCATCGTTTTCACATTGACTTATGGTATATGACATTTAAAAATATTAGATATTTTTCCTCACCGTCTTTTAGTTTTAATTTTTTTATCACCATGTATAAAACAAAATAGACTATAGTAGATGTAAAAGATTAGTTATATTTTATTTTTCTACACAACCACAAAACTTTAGGTTTTTCCCACTAAAAAACAAAGTTAAAAGACTATAATCCATGACATATATTTTTTATAAAGTAGGTAATAAATAAAATAAATACGCAAGCTAGAATTTATTTATATTTACCATAATTCACATTAAATTGTGGTTAATTAGATGTAAATATATTCAATATGTTTCTTCTCCATCACCAAATTTCATCTTTCTTCGTCAGTAAGCCACAGAGTTAAGAGACTATAAAACATAATATATTTAAACAATTTCTATATTTTTCTTCTTCTCCGTCACCAAAATTTTGGTTTCTTAACCTCTAAGAAACTAAGTTAAGAGACTACAAATGAATAGCCCATAGTTTATGCATATGCATAACAATTAAAATTAAAAAAGCAAGCTCATGATTTTTTATATCATCGTTTTCACATTGACTTATGGTATATGACATTTAAAAATATTAGATATTTTTCGTCACCATCCCTTAGTTTTAATTTTTTTATCACCATGCATAAAACAAAATAGACTATAGTAGATGTAAAAAATTAGTTATATTTTATTTTTCAATACAACCACAAAATTTTAGGCTTTTCCCACTAAAAAACAAAGTTAAAAGACTATAATCCATGACATATATTTTTTATAAAGTAGGTAATAAATAAAATAAATAGGCAAGCTAGAATTTATTTATATTTACCATAAATCACATTGAATTATGGTTAATTAGATGTAAATATATTCAATATGTTTCTACTCCATCACCAAATTTTATCTTTCTTCGTCAGTAAGCCACAGAGTTAAGAGACTATAAAACATAATATTTTTAATCATTTCTATATTTTTCTTCTTCTCCGTCACCAAAATTTTGGTTTCTTAACCTCTAAGAAACTAAGTTAAGAGACTACAAATGAATAACCCATAATTTATACATATGCATAACAATTAAAATTAAAAAAGCAAGCTCATGATTTTTTATATCATCGTTTTCACATTGACTTATGGTATATGACATTTAAAAATATTAGATATTTTTCCTCACCGTCTTTTAGTTTTAATTTTTTTTTATCACCATGCAAAAAACAAAATAGACTATAGTAGATGTAAAAGATTAGTTATATTTTATTTTTCTACACAACCACAAAACTTTAGGTTTTTCCCACTAAAAAACAAAGTTAAAAGACTATAATCCATGACATATATTTTTTATAAAGTAGGTCATAAATAAAATAAATAGGCAAGCTAGAATTTATTTATATTTACCATAAATCACATTGAATTATGGTTAATTAGATGTAAATATATTCAATATGTTTCTACTCCATCACCAAATTTTATCTTTCTTCGTCAGTAAGCCACAGAGTTAAGAGACTATAAAACATAATATTTTTAATCATTTCTATATTTTTCTTCTTCTCCGTCACCAAAATTTTGGTTTCTTAACCTCTAAGAAACTAAGTTAAGAGACTACAAATGAATGACCCATAATTTATACATATGCATAACAATTAAAATTAAAAAAGCAAGCTCATGATTTTTTATATCATCGTTTTCACATTGACTTATGGTATATGACATTTAAAAATATTAGATATTTTTCCTCACCGTCTTTTAGTTTTAATTTTTTTATCACGATGCAAAAAACAAAATAGACTATAGTAGATGTGAAAAATTAGTTATATTTTATTTTTCTACACAACCACAAAATTTTAGGTTTTTCCCACTAAAAAACAAAGTTAAAAGACTATAATCCATGACATATATTTTTTATAAAGTAGGTAATAAATAAAATAAATACGCAAGCTAGAATTTATTTATATTTACCATAATTCACATTGAATTATGGTTAATTAGATGTAAATATATTCAATATGTTTCTTCTCCATCACCAAATTTCATCTTTCTTCGTCAGTAAGCCACAGAGTTAAGAGACTATAAAACATAATATATTTAAACAATTTCTATATTTTTCTTCTTCTCCGTCACCAAAATTTTGGTTTCTTAACCTCTAAGAAACTAAGTTAAGAGACTACAAATGAATAGCCCATAGTTTATGCATATGCATAACAATTAAAATTAAAAAAGCAAGCTCATGATTTTTTATATCATCGTTTTCACAT